>APFE030933628.1:118881-219372 GCA_000404065.3 Pinus taeda
TTCCCAAAAAATGTCATTTAGGGCCTCAAAATGGCTCCGGAAGTTCAGGACCCGAAAAACTACTAAAAATAGTAAGTTGTGCTACAATTAAGGAAACTGAAAATGCCGAGAGAAACAATAGTGGGGGTCCAAGTGGACTTCACAGGTGGCCACCAATATCCACCTGGATCATTCCTCCCCCCTTAGGAAGCAATGGTCCCCATTGCATTGAGTTCCTCCATGAGATGAGGAAACTTTTGCTGAACTTGGTCCCTGGTGAGCCACTTGCGCTGGTGAAGGAGTTGGCCTGCTTTGACAACTCGATATAGTTGGATATTCTGTTGGAGAGTGTTCTTGATATGTGTGTCCATGATCTGATCATTTGCAGCTTGTTCCATGCAATCTAGATTTAATTCTGTGGGTGTGAGCTGTTCTGCAATGTTAGATGTGTCTAGCAATGGAGGAAAGTATGGTCGAAGGCGGTTGACATTGAACACTGGGTGCAGGCCAAGGAATGGGGGAATGCTAAGCTTGAATGCATTGTCTCCCATAGCCTTAGTAATGGTGTAAGGACCATATTAGAGTGGTCTTGGTTTCCGATAGGCTCCACGAAGGCGTTCCTTTTGCAAATGCAACCAAACTTTGTTGCCCACCTGAAACTTGTGTGGCACCCGATGTTGATCATGTCGCTGCTTGTACTTGGCATTTGATTTGTCCAGAATGTCATGGACCTGCTGGCGAATATGTTGGATGCGAACAATGAAGCTGGTTTCCTTGTCTGTTTCAGATTGGACATGAGCCAAATCTGTGTGAGTAGTTGCAAGTGGCATGGCCACATCAATAGGGCATAGTGGCTGGAATCCTAAGCCCACCTGAAAAGGGCTGTGGCCAATCGAGCTGCGAAGAGCTCAGTTGTAGCTGTGCTAAACATAGGGGAGGCTCTCATCCCATGTGCGCGGATGCTTTGAGTTGTACTTGCGCAGAATGTGTACAATCATCCTATTGACAACCTTTGTCTGGCCCTTAGTTTGAAGATGGAAGGCTGTGGACTTAGTGAGTTTGGCGTCTAGCATTGACTAGAGACTGGACCAAAATGTACTGAGGAACTGACTGTCTCGATCTGAGATGATAGACTGTGGGATCCCAAAGTGCACCCACACTCGTTCAAATAAGAGTTTAGCAGTGGCTTCTGCTGTGATATTCTTCTTGCAGGCCGCCATAATGGCCATCTTCGAGGACCTGTTGACGACCACAAAAATACAGTAATTTCCATGCTTAGTGGAAGGAAGGCCGGACATGTAATCCATGGAGATGGATTCCCAAGGTCGACTTAGGGTAGGCAGCGGGGCATAGAGGCCTTGCTTCTTGATGGTTTGTTTGGCAATGGGATAGGCGGTACATGATCTAATGTATTTCCCAACATCCTATTGGAGATTCGGCCAATAGAAATACTTTTGCAGTACTACCACTGTTTTCTCGACCCCGAAATGCCCAGCAACCCGACTATAGTGTGCTTCCCAAATCATCTTGGCACGCTTGCTTGAAGGAACACAAAGGTGACCCAGGTGGCATAACAGGGCATCTTGGAGGTGAAAATCTGGAACATGTCATCCCTCCAAGAGTGTCTGGTATGTGTGGCCGAATTCTAGGTCACTTTTGTAGAGAAGTGGCCAATTAAAAGTCTCGTGCCCACAAGAGTTGAGCACGGTGGATAACGCCATGATCGATGGTCGACTGAGGCAATCTGCAACATTATTGGTGTTTCCCTTCTTATACTTGATATTCAAATGGAAATGTTGCAGGTATGTAGACCAATTCTAATGGCGATCCTTCTGTAATTTCCCTTGGGTCTGTATGAACTGCAGGGGTCGATGGTCTGTGTGGATGACCATTTCCTTCCCCAAAATGTAATGCTTCCATTGTCGGCAGGCCTACACAATGGAATACATCTCTTTATCATAAGTGGGATACTTCTAGACAATGTCTGAAACTGTTTCACTGTGATATGCCACTGGATGCCCATGTTGAGTAAGGACTGCCCCAATAGCATAGTCAGAGGCACCTGTCTTGACCTCAAATGGTTGTTGTAAATATGGTAACGCAAGCACTGGTGCCGTGCAGAGGCGATATTTCAACTCTATGAATGCCTTCTGTTGAGATTCAGACCAAAAGAATTTTTCTTTCGCTCCTCCCTTGGTGACTTGACTCAAGGGCCAAGTGATATGAGAAAACCCCAACACAAACCTGCGGTAGAAGGTTGCAAGACCTAGAAAGCTGCGGAGCTCTATCAGAGTGGTTGGAGATGGCCAATCCCGAATGACTTGGATATTGGCTGGATCCACATGCACCCCCTGTTCATCAATAATGTATCCCAGATACTAAACCTGGTTCATGCCAAAAGTGCATTTCTCCAAATTGGAACATAGCTTGTGTTGCCGCAGTGTTTGGATAACCTGTCGGATGTGGTGGAGGTGCTCTTCCCAACTCTGGCTGAAGATCAGAATTTCATCCAAGTATACCACTACAAATGAGTTGGTGAATGGCCGCAAGATGTCATCCATTAGCCTCATGAAGGTTGCAGGAGCATTCGTCAATCCGAAAGGCATAACCATCCATTCAAAAAAGCCCTCCTTGGCTTTGAAGGCAGTCTTCCACACATCAGAGGGTTCAATTGGTACTTGGTGATATCCTGACTTCAGATCGATCTTGCTAAAATATTTCGCCCCCTTTAGTTGGTCCAGGAGGTCATCAATCCGCGAGATCGGGTACCTATTATGGAGAGTGATCTTGTTCAGCACCCGATAGTCAATACAGAGTCTCCAAGTCCCATACTTCTTCTGTACCAACACAATCGGGCTCCCACAAGGTGCTGAACTCGGACAGATGTGACCTTTCTGCAGGAGTTCCTAAATCTGCATCTTGATTTCATTGTTCTCCAGAATAGAGTGTTGATAAATTGGTCCATTGGGTAGCGGCACACTTGGGGTCAAATCGATGGAGTGCTTGACCTGACAGTGCAGAAGAACCGCTGCGGGGGAGGTGAAGATGTCCTCGTACTCCTCCACGACCTTGTCCATCTGTAGTTGTCGTGCAGACGGGCCCTGTCTGGAGGTCGTGGCCACTGTCTTCTTCTTTCCTTGAGGGCATATCATCAGGAAAACAAATTTCCTGGTTTTGGAAATGAGCTTACTACATTATTTTGCAGTAGTCAAAGAGATGGCAGTAGGCGGTGCTACCTTTGGTATCCTGTACAACTTATTTCCCAATGTAATAATAACAACACGGGGCCTTGATTCATGCACAACATGTCGCTTCCACAAGTATGGTTTTCCTAATAATACATCACAAACTTCAAGGGGAGCAATGTCACACAATACCTCATCTGTGAAGGGCTTGAGTTGTATGGAAGGCGACACTGCTGCTCATGCAAATCCGTCCTTGTGAAGCACTCGATGGTACGGTTGTGGGGTGCTGTGTTCGATAAGCCCAACCACTCTATCCCTATCGAAATGAGTTCTTTGCTCCACTATGACATGAACTGTAGTGGGGAGCTTACCCACATCTGGGAGTGGAAGAGATGCTCCTCCTCCTTTGGATCTTCGGGTTCATTTTTCTGGATCTTGGCAGTAGCAACAGTGGCATTGGGATCCGCATCAATGATCTACTTCCCTTTGTCATTCCCCTTGTCAGGTTCTGACTCAGAGTTAGAACATGCATCTAATTCTGAAACCTTTAGCTCAACCACCAGTGACTGCTTGGCCCGACATTCACTTGTGTCGCGAGTGGAGCTCTTATGGAACTCACACCATTTTCCTGTGTCCTTTTTCGGCTTCGCGACGCTATTCTTTGCTTGTAGCTTTGGCGGGTTGCCTTGGGCTGCCCCACCTTAGCTTTGTCCTTTTTTCTGTGGTTTAGAGGCACCTTTCCCTTGCTTCGAATTTTTATATCCAAAGTCTCGCTTCTTTTGTTTAAACTTTTGCTCGACCTTGACGGCATATCAGTATGATGTGCCGAGCGGAGAGATGTTCAGGAATTCTATTTCTTCCTGGATGTACTTGTGTAGGTAGCCGTAGTATTTGAGTATCAAATGCTACTCTGAATCCTTGATACCCAACTTTGTGCGAAGGGTATGGAAAAGATTGGTGAACTCCGGCACGTCTTGGTCCCTTCCCTGCCGCAGCATGTTCCACTTTATGTATTCATCCTCATAGCTTCCAACAGGGTAGTACTGCTCCTTGATGGCATCCTGGAATGAATTCCAGGTGGGTGCAGCTGAAAATAGTGAGCCGGTATTTTCATCCTTCTACTTGCAGTAGGTTTCCCACCAGTCCTTGACGTGGGGGGCTGCTTTGAGAAGAGCGAAAACAATCTTTTCCTGACTCGAAAAATCATGAACAGAAATATAACCCTCTAGCAGATTTAACCATTTATCTACAACATCTGTGTCTATTTGACCCTCGAATATGGGGATTTCAAAATTAACTTGTACCTTAAAGGGCGTGGCATTTCCAGAGTAGCTGCTGGAAGCCGATGCGTCGCTTCTGGGTAGTCGCTGAAGGATCTAGGCAAAGTTGTCCATCATCGCGCTCTGTTGTCGCTCGAGGGCTTCTTCGAGCAAGATTTGGTAGGATCTCCTACCCCCTCATATTTCTTCTCATCTGCCATGGGAGGCCATCGGGATTTGTGAGGCTGGTCTTGCAAAGGTTCGACCAGTTTCAAGCCCTAACTCCTATATCCCAACCTCATTGGGGGACATGGCAAAAGAAAAACAGAGAAAAAGCAGACCGCTCTGATACCATTGATCTAACTTAAACAAGAATGAAACAAATTTACACAGATAAACCATTAACCATAGTATGTGTGGAATAATTACTTCATTTCATTAATGTAAAATACTGAAATATGCTAGAAAACAGTATGGGAAATAAACCAGCTAGGGCGATGGTAGCTTATCTCTTTGGAGCGATGTGGTGGCTACATTTGCTCTGAATATGTTACAATGAGGCTCGAAGGCCTATTTATTGTTGAGAAACAATGGAAAACCCTTAACATTCCAAAACCTAACCCTAGAAGATGAAATGCCAAACTATGGGCCTCGTTTGGGTAAATTGGTACATCAACTACCTGGGGTCGTAACTTTGGCATACGATCTCTGTTTGACGCGTACAATAACTCATTAGAAGATCTATCCGAGCACTACCACTTTGGGAAGGGAAACATCGGTCCATGGACCCATCTTGCTCCCAGATTTCCCAAAAAACGTCGTTTAGGGCCTCCAAACGGCTCCGAAAGTTCAGGACCCGAAAAACCGCTAAAAATAGTAAGTTGTGCTACAATTAAGGAAATTGAAAATGCCGAGAGAAACAATGGTGGGGGTCCAGGTGGATTTGGTAGGTGGCCACCAATATCCACCTGGATCACTAGTTCTAACTTTTCATTATGCCTCTCCTTTTCTAGGATTTGTTTCTTCAGATCATCTTCTACTAATTTAGCTTCTTATAAACGAATTTTAAGTTGAGTTAATCTATGAGATTATCCTTTTGTTATAGGGCATCCATAAAGACATCGTCAGATTCATCAATACACTTATCTTCAAATTCGATAGGTAATTTATATTCTTGACCAGACTCACCTTCTTCGGCATTTGAAAGACCATCACTATCTTTGTGTGTGTAGAATCTTCTCTTGTTTTTGAACTTTCCTCTAAAATTTACTTCTTTTTTTTTTATGAATTTTTCTCTTTCTCATGGTTTTCTTTATAAGGGCATTTAGAAACATAATGACCAACTCTTCCATAAGAAAAACATTTGAAAGGAAGTTTACGTCTGAATTTTCTAGTGCCTACTTAGAGTTTCTTTACGATGTTTTCCTCTTCTCCATTTGATAGATACCTTGATTCCTTGATATCCTCCTTTTATTTTCCTTTAGAAGTAGATTTGAATGCATCTTCTATGATAAATGAGAGACCTCATTTTCTCATTACATAGGCTGTTAAAATCCTATGAAGTTGTTAAATAGTAAGGTTCTTCAAATCCTACATTTATTCAATGGCAAAGACTTTCGAATCGAATTTTGGGTTCAGAGATTTTAAAATTTTCTCAACTAGTGATGATTATTTTATTTTCTCACTAATATTTTCATTGAATTAACGATCTCATAGACCCTAAGAAAGAAACTTGCAATACTTTCATCATTTTGCATTCTCAAAGTTTCATATTGAATTCTAAGATTTTGAAGTTTGGCTGTTTTTACCTTGGTGTCACCTTCGTAACTTTGGATGATCTTGTCCCACATAGCCTTTGCGGTATTCAGCTACATGAGTTTGAAAAATTATGATTCTAACAATCTTCCTAATAGAGCATTGAAAACATTTGCATTGGTCTCATACTTTTTATTTACTTCTTCATCTGTGGGAATGGAGGATGGATATTCATAGCCTCCTTAAACAATTCCCCAAACATCCACTCCAAGAGACTGTAGGTAAGCTCTTGTTCTAACTTTCCAGAAAACCAGGTTGGATCCATTAAACAATGGTGGTCTGATAGATGTTTCTCCCTCTTCGTTGTTCATCTTGATGAATCTGCCTTCAAGCATTTAAGCTTCTTCTGAAGGACCTTCTCTGATACCAATTGTTAGGAGAAATATTGGGGGGGTTGGGGGGGTTGGGGGTGAATAAATATTTTAAACTACTTAAATTTTTATTTTATTATTCATATTTCTGTACGTGACTGTTATGAAGTAAACCTGTGTATGTACGTGACTGTGATGAAGACAAGTAGCATATATCCAGTTCACTAAATTTTTCAGTTAATTCATCATCTGTTTAACTTGAGCTAGTATATCAGTAATTCATCAAACATTAATTAAACAATAACCATGTGTAGTAAGAACAGAATAAGCCATCACACACAAGTAACACATGAACACTAGGATTTTTAGGTGGAAACCCAATGTGGGAAAAAAACCAACGTTGCGTTCATCTTTGTCTTCTTATTTTATTACAAAGAGAAGTTTCTTACAAACTTGTATTGGCGCAGACTCATACCAGTACATAGGCACCCACCTGTAAAAGGCTACAACCTTGTCTTGTTTTCCAGCTTCTACCGAAAGGGAGATACAACCCCCTTATCCTTTTGTTCTTTATGGATCACTTTTCAAAATGTTTCAAACTGGATCCATTCCAAGATATCAAACAAAAATACTGAAACCAACATTGTACCAAGTCACTTAATCACTGAACCAACTGTATCATCAAGTCAAACATAGAAATAACTTGTTCAAACAACCAGACCAACTTATATCATTGTATACCTATTCATCAGAATACCATACCACATATTGTTCATCACTGAAACTAGATTTTGTCACTGCAAACCTATCGAAACACATGTCAGAATATATATGGTACTGTTTTTACTCATCCCTACATATGTACGCGTTTCCCCTGAATCATACTCGCATACATATTTCAAAATATTGATAGTTGAATCTGTATCACTGTACCACTAAATCAATCACCCAAAGCAACATAAATCATTGAACCAAATACAGATTATCACCTAGTAACATCATCGCAAGTCCATACTTCACAATCAATTCAAGCCAAACAATATTTTCAAACATAGATAATTATAAGAGACTTCATTGATACACAACAACAAACATAACGAAATAGATCAACCATTATCATCATCTCATACTGCAAAACACTAGTATATATACACGACTCTTATAAAGCACTTTTGCATATGTATGAACCTCTTATACTTGACACTTATGTATAGATTTGTCTATTATGAAAAATGCATATGCGACTATCCAAAATCATATCCACATATGTACACAATTTTTTCTGAAGCACACCTACGTACAAATTTGTAATTACTGAGTCAAATATTAGTTGCATGCCAGAACCCGTGTCAAACCCAAATCTCGGCATACACAATAATAGATACACATAATAAAATCATCATCATAAATCTATAGAATCATAAGTAGATTATTCAATATATAGTTATTTCATATCTAATAGATCTAATCCATTATCATACTCCTTGGTGCACACTTATTTTAGATCAAACCAATCATCAATAACCCAATACATGCACACTTAGTACTTTGATCTCCATCTCATTATATAACTTAGGCCTTAGCCAATACATAAGGCAAACTTCGTAGTTATGTTGATGGTATTCTTTGACGGGATCAAATATCCATTGTCGGGCTCATTATTATAGAAAAATACCATGGTAAAGACCCATGGTATTGAGAATACTATGATGTGGAAATTGTATGCAACTTTTCTTCACCATACCCACATATGTATGCGCCATTTATTCACAAGACCCACGTAAACTTCTTAAAAAATCATCTTTATCCTTCCTCTTTCTTTGAACTAATATTTCTTTGTCTGATCTCTTTATCACATCTATAGTTATCATGTTGACATATTTACCAAGTAGGTTTCCACATCAAGGACAACACATAAGTCACAATGCCATCAATGTTTATGGAAGTGGCAATATTTGCATATTGTGTTTGCAGGATGTGACAATATCCTTATATGTAGAGCCAGTGATATATGATGATGGTGGATCTAGTTTGAAAATGAAATGAAATATAGGTCCACAAGGAAGTTGAAGAAGTAGATTGGTGCCTCCACTTAGGTTGAAGCCTCAATCAAGTTGAAGCCTACAGTAGGTTAGAGTCTGCTCATCATCAACGTTGGAACCCGAATCAAGTTGGAGCCTACAGTAGGTTAGAGCCCACTTATCACTGAGGTTGGAGCCTCAATCACATTGTAGCCTACAACGAACAACTTCTTGCATCTTTTGAGGTTGGTGCCTTAATTGAGTTGTAGCCTACTGCAAGTGGTAGCTTGCATATTGGGTGTAGTTGCCTCCAGTAGGTTGGGGCCAACAAATTGATATAAAGAAATGAAGACATAGCAAAAGAAGAGTTGGTGGTTTTCTCCCATTTGGGTTTCCACCTAAAAATTTGTGTCTCCTTGTGATGTGACGTCTTCTTGTGTTATTTCTAATTATGTTGATTATGTGATGATGCATTGTGATAAATGATGATATAATATTTATGATCACTACTAAATGAATGTATGATTATTTGAGTTTGAGAAATTGTAAAATTGACTACACATTGATTCACCTTGCCCCACCCCCCCAACCAGTCTGACTTTTGGGCCAACACCAAGTTCTCACAGGAACTTGTAAAATATTTTTAGTCCAAGACTTATGTCTGTTTAAAATAAAGGATCAATTCTTTGTTCTCATTGTTGAATCTTATACTCTTGTTTAAATATTTCTTTTGCATTTGATTACATGCATTAATATTATTTCTTATTTAAAATTTATTTTAGTATATTGTTCATATTTTTAGTATATTTTTGTTTTGTACTTATAATATCAATCTTTCATTTTATTTTCATTACCTTATATTCATCTTAAGATTTAAAAAAATAGTAATATTTTTTTAAACATTTCACTTTTTACATTAAAGTTTCACATGAAATCTTAATCATTTTCAACAAGGCTTTAAACCTAGGATAATAATCCTATCTACCTCATTTAGCATTACAAGTTTCAAGGTGTTTTGTGCCAAATATCATTATTTCCTGCACAACAAGATCTTTATCCTTTTCCTTGCTTGATTTCCTACAAGTTCTTTGGAATATTTAAAACACTCAAAAACTTCATATTTGAACTTTAGAAAACAAGCCCATGTATATTTTGACTAATCATCAATAAAATTAAGAATGCATTTATATTTTCTCATGGATGGGTGAGGGAAAGGACTTGTGACATAATTTTGTAGAAGCTCTAAGAGTTAGGATGCTCTCCACGCTTTACCTATCTTAATTTTTTCTTCAAAATGTTTTCCAAGTATGCAACCTTAACAAATTCCATATATAAATTGTGTTGGGTAGACCATTGACCATTCCTTGCTTGCTCAGATGTTCCAAGTACCTCTAATTCATATACCCAAATATCTTATGCCATAATATGTTTTTTTTCATTTGCATGTGTTATAAGCATAACATGATCATATTTAGGAACAAAATGAGAAAAGGTATATAACCTAGAATTGTGATCCACCTCCCTAATAACAACATTGCTACCATTTCACATCTCAAAGACAACCTTTGAATCTAAAGAGTATTCACCCTAATTTCATGTTCCTGAGCGTGATCTGATAGATAAAGAGTAGATTTATAGATAGTTTTGGAACATGCAAGACATTATAGAGACTTCCATAATCAATATCCAATTTACCTTGTCCACATACTTCCACAAGAGAGCCATCTCCCATTAAAATAGGAGATATGGTAAAGGATTCCAAGGAAGAAAATGTATAATGTGAAGAATACATATGATGAGTGGTGCTAGAATCTGAAATCCAAGTATTAGGAGAGGATGTGATAGCAATAAAATGGTTTATCTCTATTTTCTAGTGTCTTTTCTCCAAGCTTCTTCTTGGAATTTTCTATTATGCAATCTTCAAGATGATATTGTTGAAGAGCTTACGCCATACGATCAATGGTCCTCTTCATGCATGAGCTCTTTGGATTGAATCCTATATTACAGTAGATGCAGTTTGTTCTTTTCTTATTAGATTGTATTCCCTTGAAATTAGAATACTCCTATGTGGGATTTGGTTTTACTTTGTTCTTTTGATTAGATTCCTTCTTGACTTTTGATTTTTGCATGTTCTTCTTGTGACTTTCCTATATTGCAAGCACATGGGCCCTGGAATTCTTAAGAATGCCCATCTTTACAACCTTATCTTGCGCACATATAAGTGTTTCAATGAGGTCATATGAACAATGCATTTTCCAAGTTTTCCCCATTTATAACTTAGTAGTATGAAAGGAAGAAAGAAAGACTAAGCTCTTCAAGAGATTAGAGAATATCAATTTCTCCTCTTTCTTATCAATTCCACATGCCTTAACTTGTTGTAGAAAATATTTGAACATTTTGAAGTCTTGCAGGATTTCAAAATTGCTTTGGCTCAATGATATGACCTCATTCTCTAGTTGGTGTCCTCACTGCTCATCATGCTTCCTAAACAAACCCTTCAAACTAGTCCATATTTTGTTAGGAAAACAATTTCATGTGGAAAAGTAGATCTAGAGATATTGACAAGAATAACAACTTGTATGCTTCACCCATCATGTTAAAATAATTTGTTCTCTCAATTGTTGAGTTGGGATTAGGTTCAATTCCCATAGTAATCATGTAATGTCCTTTGCTTCTGAGTAGAATTTCATCTTGGGCTTCCATTCAAAATAATTGAATGGAGTGAGGATCATTGATATGGGTGAATCGATTCTTTATTTTCTATTCAATCCTATGTCTATTGCAATGAAATATATGCACTCCTCCTTACAATCTCCTCCTATGCTTATAATTCCATGTAATATTTTTTATTTTATTTTATTTATTTATTTTTAACTAAAACGGTTATGATTTTATTTATTTGAAAAAACTTGGGTCTTTGCCCAAGCGACTCCAATTACATTACATATTTCTATCTGTTGCTGATTAAGATCTGCTTGATTTTCAGGGCATTTGTACAGTACTGTCACTGTTTACAATTAGCAGTCCTTTCATCAGAGAGCTGCCTTTGTTTTCCAATTGGTCTGCTTCACCATTTGTCTTTCTGAGTATATGATAAAACTTACATGTGTCAAAGTCTAGAAGAACTCTCTTCAATCTGTCTAGTATTTTGTTGAGGCTGGCATTGCTAAATAGATTTCCTTGCTTTAGGCTTTTTATTATTAACTCTGAGTCTCCAAAAACTTGGAGGTCTTTGACACCTTTGTCCCTTGCAATGTGGCAGGCTTTGAGAAGCCCGAAAATCTCTGCTTGATTGTTAGATTTCTCGCCTAATCCCCAACTGAAACAGTCTTTTGAAGTCCCGTCAGTAGAGTATATGACCCCCCTGCACCTGCATCTCCAGGATTACCTTTAGACGCTCCATCGAAAAAAATTGTAGTTAAGTTTTGTGACCGCCACCATAGTTGGAATTTGTCATCTTCATCTCTTATACGCCATTCCTGATTTTCCTTCTGTGGGAAGAGGAGCTGCTTATGCGGACAGGGCTCTAGCGGGTCAAGCCATATTTTTTCTTCAGGCAATAACAATGGATCTTCTTTAAAATACTGCTGTTGGGCTGCTTCCAGTAGAAAAGATTTATCTTTTGCTGCGACTTGCAGTGGAGTGTGCCTCTTCTCTCCGAAAATCTGCTGATTTCGAGCTAGCCAAAGCTGCCAGCAAACCTATTTTGGGATAGTTGTCCTTATTTTATTCCAGAATGATTTGGAAGGGATGCACTGGGGATAGAAACCATTCCAAGTGGCGTATAGATCTGCGATAGAGATTTGTGAAGGCAGAGTAATCTGTAAATCATGTACAATAATACTCCATACCTCTTTTGCAAAATTGCACTCCAAGAAAAGGTGTCGGGCTGTTTCGAAGTTGCTGCTGCATAATACACATCTGTGTGGCTCTTCTATATTCCTTTTTTCCAGATTGTCGCCAGCTAAGAGTTTGTTATGAGCCAGGGTCCAGAAAAAGAAATTCACTTTTGGAAGGGCTAGGGGTTCCCAGACATTCTTCCAAAAAGCCAGGGTTTGACTACTATTTCTTGAAGCCTGCAATGCTCTATATCCTGCTGCTATAGTGTAGGCTCCGGACAGACCCCATCCCCATTTGTCTTTCATGGTTCTGTTGATAGGCACTACTTCCTCCAGCAGATCTTCAAGTAGAATTTGTTGGTGAGTTAATCGCTCTGGGACTCCATGGAAAACCCATCCTGCCCAATCTCCACGATGATCCCACTTTGACAGTTCGAATATGGTATTGACTCCTGCCTGCTTCAACCAGTCCTTGAGATCAGCTATGTCCTCATTGTCCTTCAGGGGTTCTTTCCCCATAATTCTGTCAAGCCACAGCTAGGTGCGATTGCCGTTGCCCGGAATCCTGTAGGCCTGTTTAATGAAGAACTTACTACTCCTACAACATAGTTTCCACACCTGCGTGTTGTTGACTACATTTGCATTCTGTAGATTGCTAAGGAATTCCATGTAATATTTTGATCATAAGCATATAAATCTACTTATGAAAAGGGAAACAACACCTGTAATTGTAAGCTTGAAACAAAAGAGAAAGAAGAGAGAATGGGAGACCAAAGAGACTAAATTGAATTATTTTATTACAATGAATTCCATGAGTACATATTTATAACTCTCTAGGAGAGAAGAGTAATGAGCACTAAGTTGGGGTTCCTTGTGCATGCACATAAAAGAAAAAATAAACCCCCCCTTAAATTTAGTTAACTAGCCAAAAATTGGAGTTAACTAACCAAATATGGAGTGAGATCCATAAATAGAATTGGGTATGAGTGGAATTAAAAAAATATAAGTGAGAACTCAAGCATGCAACTATGAAATCTACAAATAGAAACTAGTCTCCAAAAATATAATTGAAGTCTTAAGGTGTAGTATATTCCAAGGATATAATTTGAGACCCTAGGGGAAGTGCACATTTACCTGGGAAGCAAATATAGCAAAAAGGTTCGTAGTTTGTGCCACATCATCTCACATGGAAACACCTGCTATAAATAGACCACTTGCTAAAAATATACATGCTATAAATAGTAATATCTTGAACATTAAGAAAATGCGCACATACTCCAATACTTAGCAAGTCAAATAATGATTCTTGGAGAACATGGCTTCCAATTTATCAACTTTTAATGAGTAGAAGACCCATTCCCCAATTATTTTATTTGTTAAAAAATTAGTATGCATGTTTTGTGAATGCATTTCCATATTAAAATTTCAATCAATCATTTTTCTTTTCAATACCTATAGGAAATTTCATAGTACTTTATCATAATAATTAATGACTTTATATTATCCAATATAAAATAAGTATCCCATTTTAAATAAGAGGGAGAGAAATAATTTCTCTTATTCAAAGTTGAGATCCAAGGCAAATAACTAGGTGTGAGCAACTTTTCTCCCAACCATAGGTAATCATTTGTGGATGCCACCCCCTTGTACGGCTATGATACCACAAGGGTGAATAGGAAATTTCAAGACTCACACGTAAGTGTTCCTCTTTCCAAAATATTCCAATATTGACCATGAAAGCCACTACTAAGTTCTCTAATCAATCTTTGATCCAACCTAACTTTGGCACCTACTCTAATACCCCATATAACATAAGAAGACACTCCATTCTCAGCTCGTTGATACCTCAAGAATACTCTTATTATTTATGCTCTTTAGTATGTGTATCAAGACACAAAATCATTGTCTATATTTAGATTTTATCTCTAGTGGAATTTTTATTCTTGAATCATGGATTTGATACTTGGGAAACCCAAAAAGTTTGACAATATACAAGGATGCCAGAGGATGTCTTCCTACTCAATATTGGTATCTATTATCACTTTACAATCCCTCTTCCATATCTCCTTGGTTCATACAAAATTTAGGTTGGTTTTTCTTCATAGAAATTTCTTTTCTCTTCAAGAAATGTGTTTTTCTTGAGTCCCCCTCTTTCTATTCGAATTTCTTCTTTCACAAGAATGAATGGTGTGTGAGATAATAGGAAGCTCTCCCCATTCCTTGCTTGATTCCATGAACGTAGTAGTTGGATTGTTCAAGATAGAAGGTAGATACCTAACTATAAGAGTATATTATGTTCTTCATATTTAGATTTCCCTTTCACTTACTAAGATTATGGTCTATTGGTAGACATTAGAAAGAATGAGGAAGTAGGATAATCACATAAAGATAAGATATGGAAATATAATGAAACGTAGGTTAACCCATTGGGCCCATTTACCTTTTTCATCTAGTGGAATCTTAGCCTCTTAGGTTTTGTTGCTTATTCAACCATCATCAGGCAATTATTTTTAATTTTCAAAAGCACAAGTATCAAAAACACATGTCTAGACATTCACTTGTTTGGCCTTGGCCTTAAGCTCTGCATTAGGAATATATAAAATACATATGTATTTTTGATATGGAACCGTTTACATAACTTGTTTCCTATCATTACAATATTTATTTTCACTTAGCACATAATTGTTTCTACTACTATCTAGGGATTGAAACTGGGGATTTTACATTTTCATTTAAGTTGTATCCATGAGGGTTGTGATTAGGATAATATTACTAGTTAGGGTGGGTTATGGGGAGTGACATGGATTAACTTTGGACATATTTTGATGCCTAATGTATCATTTTCTTTCCCTTTTTTCAAAACATTAGTCCTTTATTATATAATAAATTACTACCACAACAAAATTGAAAGGTGATGATGCTGATCTAACTATTTTTCTTTGTTTTCATGGAATTTTGTTAATAATAAATGAGAAATGAAATGTTTCCTATGCCTATTTGGATTTTGAGAACTAATTTTTGTTGTATGAGTGCCATTGTAGAACACTAAAACGTATTGTAGAACATGTTATAATTTGATGCAAAACACTACAACTAGTTGTATAACAACATCAAATAGTTTGTTGCAAAACATTCCAGAGTTGTAGAACACTACAACAAGCTTTAGGATGTAAAAAACAAGTTTTCAAAAATTATACATTGTTAAATATAACTATATCCAATTGCAATATGCCACATGTTCTTCTTACTATTCCTAGTTATATGACAATTTGTTAGCAGAAGGAGACTAAGGATAATACGGTAAGTTTGGTGATTTTTTAATGTGTGTTGATGGGTTTTTGACAATCTAAGATGGATATTGGCATATTTCTTGTGGTGTTTTTTGGCCATTTAAAAAAGATGATAACTATATGACGGTGCTAGATACCGCCAACATACAGGGGTTCTCCTTGATGTGAAGTCCCATTTAGACCTCACATCATTTGGAGTAGGAGCCCCATCCATAGTATCAGCCTGACCACCATAATTATAAGATTCACCTTGGTTTCAATGAATAGCATAAGAAATTATGTAAATAACCCTTGAACAAGAAACCTAGTTGATATTGTGAAACACCGATTGTAATGTGTAAAAGGAGACTTTCACGAGGGGGGAGACAAAAGTGAGCCTCTAGAAGGAAGTAATAGTATTAACCTAAGAGAGAGACAAGAGAAAAGAAAGTTTTGTTAGTTATCTAGTGAAATAGTTCACAGAACAATCATTAAACTACATACAACACACATTCAACAAGATAAGTACCTATGCCACCAAAATAGTTCAATTTCCTTAGTACCTATGAACATAACATATATATCAAACATCTAAAGGATAGTCCTAAGACATTCACAATACATACATGGAAATGTGTTGGCTCATCGAGCTTCAATTGTAAGGTGAAATACACAAGTACACAGTTACAATGGTCAGGAACTAATTCCAATAGTGGAAAATTAAGTTGATTCTTTCTTCTCTAAAGAATAGTTTTCTCTCCTATGCCACGTAGAGAAGCCAAGACTAGCTCTCCAAAGCTTAAGACTCCAAAAGAAATTTGCTTGATTTATGAGGTTTCTTTTATAATAATGGGAATTACTTTTATATCCACGTGACTCTTGAATTACCCTCATGACTCTTGGAATTCTAATGTGTCCTGTTATCACTTAGAACTAAAAATTTGATGCATATAATTGTCTGTCCTAGTCCGATGACAAAGGTCTGTGTTAAAGTTGATTTCATTTTATTTTTTCTCACTTAGGATTTGGAGTTTTAAAAGTTTTTAACTCAAACCATACTCAACTCCTATTGGTTCTCCTCCACCCATCATTGTTCCATAGTCATGTCTTGTCTTATCCGAGTCACCGTGTCTTTTAGTGATTTTGCAGCATAATCCCATTTGCTAGTTTCACAGCGCAATCATGATTAGGCAGTTTCGCAGTGCATCATTAGAATTTAAAACTAATAGCGCTGCAAAATCATGGATTCGTGCATTTCGCAGCGAATCTTTCCCGAAATGTCAAGTCCGTAGGTGAGTCATCAATTGTGTCCACTCATGTCAGTTTGTGTACCTCTTGTATCACGTTTGAACGCTCATTTGCCACTACCCCACCAATAGATCCGTTGATATGCATAGAAATATCATTCCCAAGAGATTTTACCGTGCATAGACCTTAATGATGGTCGTAAGTGCTGCATGAGTGACAAGTCTGCCTGATTATGTAATGAAGAATTTCAATCAAGCGAGGCTGATTTCAAGCGAGCCTGATTACAAGCGAGGCTGAATTAAAAAAGAGCTGAATCACCATTTCGACCGGAGCTGTTAGACTTTGTGTGGGAATATCTCGAAGGGAAAAATGGAGAGAAAAGAGCACAGATCCGGTAAATGCCAGAGGACTGAACCTGAAGGCTTGGACATAGCGTTGAGGGATGAAGGCGTAAAGAAAGCGTTCAAAGATGCCGGGTGCTGGAACTTTTGCAAAAAGCTATAAGGAGGACATGCGCAGGTAACTAAAGAATTTGTGCTAAACTTCACTGGTTTAAATTCAAAGATAGCTATGCTAGAAGTACAGGTTTCTCTAGAAGCAATATCTGCTGTGACAGAGATCCCAAGAAGACGGGAAGAATGGTTTAAAAATTTTAAGTTTGATATGAATCCTTGTAAGGAGTTTTTAAAGGAGGCATATGTAAACGAAGACTTAACAAAAGCAGTGCCCAGAAATTATGTCAAGGAACATTATGCTCTTCTTCTCACCTGCATACAAAAATATTTGACCTGTGAAGGAAGGTACAATAAGGTCTATTCTTACCATTTTAAACTGCTTTTGCATTTCACTGGGAAAGTCTCCATAGACATTCCTTTTTATTTGTTTCACAGTTTGAGTAAGATGTGTGATAAGGTGCAGCTGAGGAAAGAGGACTGTGAAACCTCTTTATTTCATCATGGTTTGATTAAGTTGCTAGTTTTAGATGGCCTCCAAAAGATAGGCAGAGACTGGAATTCATTTATTTTCATGGCTGGATTCCAAAGAAAGACTGGCCTTACTCCACAACCAGCCAGAGAATTCACCATAGCTGAGCTTCAAAAGGAAGTAAGAGCTAAAAAGCAAACCAAGTCACAACTAAGAAAACCAGCGAAGCCACTAATCATTCAAGAACAACCTCAGCAATCAACAAAGGAAAAAACTTAGGATAAGAAGACTGTACCTGAAACAAGCAGATCTGAAGCAGTCTCAAGGGTAAGGACAAGAAGCCAAATAAATAAGGAAAAAGGTAAAGCCATAGCTGTTGAAGAGAGCCCAGTGTCTAAGGCAAGCTTGAATGATTTATTACAGGCCATTGAATTCGAGCAGTCTGAACCAGTTCATATTTATTTGACACAGTCACCGCAAGAAGTTAACAAGAAGTCTAAGGCCTCAAAAAGGCTTAAATTCGATGAGCCAGGTGAAGAATTTATTTTTAAACCCAGAAGACCTATTACAAGGAAGCAAGTAAAGGAAGCGCTGCCAAGAAAAGAGGAGACCGAGAAAGTTAGGCAAAAAGATACAAGCAGAACAATCATCACATCTCAAGGAGATAATATAGCAGCCATAAAGAGCCAATTAGAAGCAACTAAATATGAGATTGCCAAACTGAAGAAAGCTGCTAAAGAGCATGCAGTCGTGCATGCAAATTATCGTAAAGCTGTGTGGAAAGGAAGTGAAACCCTAGAAAACCAGTTGAATTCAGTAGTGGATGGCCATGCACAATTTCACACATGGACAGTACCAGCAATCAAAGAGGCCAAATACATTAGAGAGATAAATATGAAGCTAAGAATTGGGAATAAAGCTATGAAGAAGAAAATTGAAGACTTGAAGGCACAGCTAGGCCAGTTACCTGCTAAATGAATTTTCTTTTCAAGAAAGGTTTTGTTCCAAATTTTTGTCAAATTTGCTTAGTCTTATTGTTTTGAAGACATGTAAATCCCTGCTATACATATGAAAAATCAAAGGGAGTTTTGGGCATCAAATGTTTAGGGTGATAAAGGATCTCGGGTCTAAAAGCAAGCTTTTCAATAATTTAGTAGTTCGTAGCGCGCTACGAAAACTGTGTAGGTGATGATTTTAACGCAGACCAGGCATTTTGTAATATGAAACGGGAATTTTGAAAGAGAGACACCTAAAGGGTATGCAAGACATCAGATGGAGCTACAATAGTCATTCAGATCAAGACGGGTGTATGTTTAAAAAGGTGGAATATTTTAACCCAAGTTTAAATTTCTGTTGTAAAGCCCCTTTATCACCGTTCAAAAGGTATTAAATGATTTGCATACAAGGAACTTTTGCCTGCACACATGTCCATCGATGCAGCCTAAAACACATCAAGAACGTGGCAGTGTTCCATATTTTGGGTTATTAAAGGCTAGAAGACATGCTGCTGTACATTCGAGCAATTTGAGAAAAAACGGAACCGAGAAGCAAGGGACATCTCCTAATACTACTGAGCAGTTAAAAGATTCAGCGTTCAAGGTCAATATGGAGTATTAAACATCCAGCTCATCCAAATCAAAAGAGGACCAGGTGTCAAAGAACAAGGAGAAGCCACTATGCATGAAAAATGGAGTTAGATTCATAGTTAATTTAGAACTCTTTAAAACTCCAGTCAACACTTTATTGTATTTAATAGTTAGTTAAATAGCTGATAGGTGTCATTAGAGGTAGTTATCGAGTTATCAAATTCCCCTCATGCTGGAGGAGGAAGCTCGAATTAGTTAGAATAAGGATTCTATATATAGCTGAAACAACAATGTAATGGGGGTTGGAAATTTTATAACAGAGGACTGTTTTGGCTTATGTAAAGACAGAATTCAGTAATATAAGTTGGCTGCTTTTCTCTTCTCAGGATTCATGAAAGATTTCCATGTTCAGAATGTGTGATTTTATTCTTTCCTTAATGTCTTTACAGTTGCATAGATGTGTAATCACTCAGAATTCACTGATTGTGCTCTGATTTCCTGTATGCATTTATGAACTGTGGTTTTATATGAGTTGTGTTCTAAACATCCTAATGCTAAATGCCCTGACTTCTATGTAAAGGCAGTATCATTGTTTACTGAAGTATGATTGACTCCATAGGCCCAATGGAAACTTATGTAATGTTTGTCCAACCTTCATATTTGTCAATGTTATTCCACAAGAATTAGCCATCTAATTATTAGTCAAAAATCAATAACCCTTTGAGAGAGCCCTCTCAGGCTAAGGAGGCTAAGCCTTAGTCAAAAGATTGGTTTGAAATAGTTACTTGAAGTCTTCCTAGTTTGTAGCCTTCCAAGGCTTGATTTTGAGATAACATTTTGGTGAGTCTGCCGGGAGCCTGAAGTCTATTCATTCCCGAAATTAAGAGGCTGAACTTCTGAAGGTAGCAGGAGCTCAGACATCATTTTGAGGCTGCAAAACTACCTTTGCGACTCCACACATCAAATAAAAAATTGGAAGGTGACTCCACTGGTAGAAGATCAGTAGCTTGATGAAGTTTCAAGATGAGTTCCACTGCAAGAATGAATGCTAGGTATGCTCCTATGAATTGGTCTCATATCCCTGGTTTTCCAAACCCTATGCCAAAGGTTGATTGGTTAGAGGATCTTCCAATATTCAAAGATGAAAAGAAAGACAATGATGCTCTTCATTTGGTTAGGTTCCATATGCATGTACGCAGTCTTAAGGTTCAGTTCCCTAAAGATTGTCTCATGAAAATGTTTATGACCACTTTAGAAGGAAAAGCATGGTCTTGGTACAAAAGTTTGGAAAATGGTTCAATATATTCGCTTGCTAGTTTTCATGATTAATTCTATGAGATGTATAAAGAATCCCATCCCTCCTTGTTGCTGGTCCAAGATTGTTGTAGACATTCTTTAAGTCTTATTCAGTACTTGGAGGATTGTTATGATGATGATGAATTTATGGATGAAGAAATATTAGAGGCTCTTCATAACAATGCATTTCAACACCAAGAAGAAAGTATAACATCTCATGAAATGCAGCATGAAGATCAGCAAGGGTTTACTTATGAAAACCATGTTTCATCCTTTGATATAAATGAGAGGATGCGCAAACTTGCCAAGATTTTGATCACAATGAGTATGAAATTGATTGCAAACACCAAGAAGAAGTATTGGAAGATAGCTGTTATAACCCTCAAGCAGAAGAAAAGATGGTTCATGTTTGTAATTCCTTGCAGCAGCTTGCATCAAAGAATGATCTTTATAATGAAGAAAAATACATTGTTTGTGGGCATCATGCAGAAAGGAAGTTGGATAGCACATCAAAGGGGTCTTGTGTGGTTGAGAATCAGTGGCCTGAAAATGAAGAGTGTTATGATGATCATTCTTTTCAAAAGGTTTTTATGCCAGAACACAAGGAGAGAGTGTTGCTTCCTTTCTCTTTTACAATTGAGGAAGAGTACACTGTTGGTGAAGATCAGTTTGCACAACCAGAAAGTTACAAGAATCATCAAGCTGATCATGTATTCTGGGATCCTATAGCTAAATACATGGAAGAGTTTTACTCTCCAGTGTTTCAGTTTTTCTATGAAGATCAGAGGCATTTTAAGTGGCAGTGGTCATCACAATATCATAGTGGCTCTGAACTCCAATGCAGTCAAAAAACTTAAATATCAGATAAGACGGATGATTGGCTACATTGGAAATTTCACATTGATTGAGCTGAAAAAAGTTTGAAATTGATAGGGTAGGTAGGTAGAACAATGAAAATAAGCTCAGAGTAGGTTGACTGAGCATCTGTTTCAGTAGGTGCAGTTGGAATTATTCGTTCAACAATCACTAAAGGCTTGAGGAGCAAATTGGGCAGAAATTCAAAGTTTTCTTCTAGAGGATGGATAGCGGCACTGGAGCTACAGGTTCTTAGTGTACCATAAGGGCACACTATCCCAAGTGGAACCACTGGTATCACTGTAAAACTTCCTTAAAAAAATTTGGACAACCTACATGGTTTCTCAATTCTTGTATCAGTCATGGTCAAGTCATGGTCAAGTCATTTTTATTTTTTAGAGTCTAAGTCATAGGGTTAGAGTCTCATGTCCATCTTCAAATAAAGTTTGATAGCCTCATTCCATGTCCTAGAAGCCTCACCATGTGTTTAGAAGTCATATCTCACATGATTTTGGAGAAATTTCAAAACTACCTATGAATCCACGTTTTCGTAGTGCAGACAGTGTAAAAATCCTATTTTGCGCTACGAAACCCCTGTAGCAGCCTGTTTTAGCAGAAAAAACTGTTTTTACTAGTCAACTTCTAGAAGAGGTTATGAGCAGTTGAAAACTCATCTCTGAAAAGTGAAATAGGTTTTCACTCCTAAGATACCAAATTACAAATAACTCTTCCACTTTCTTCAAATTCATTATGATCTGGGAGAAATGATGGACCAAAGTTGCGCTACAAAACTGCTGTAGGTGCAGTTTTTCACATGCATATTTCTCTGTTTTACACATGTTTTTCAAAGACACATTTTGGGAATTAGGGAAGGGTTTTCAAAAAACCAAGAGAGGTTTTTTTTCAGCATGGATTGGTTCACAAAATCCTCCTTCATTTTTTCTAAATATGTTTTTTGTGAGAAGGTATGAGCTCTGTCACAAGACCCATTTTTCAGCCAGAACAGAGCAAGGGACAGTCTCCTAGTTTCTAGGAACATCAAGGATCGAGTCTGGACAGCTGGAGAAGTATTTTAAAAACCCAAGAGAGGTGTTTGTTCTAGATATCCTGGAATACAAAAACCTCCTTCAGTTTTGAAAAATGTGTCATGGTTGAGGAGATAAAGGCTCTGTCCCATGTGCCATTTTCAGGGATCCTAAACCTAAAAATAGGGAAACATGTTCCCTAATTTCTAGGGTTTGTCTTCAGCAGTCAGATGACCGCGTGGGAGGCTTCATCAAATTCGACTTCTTGAGGTTGCAAGTTTTCAAATAATGCTTTAAATTCTTATATAAGGTTGTTTTAATCATAATGAGGAGTTACACTCCTAATTGTCTTAGGTCTCTAGGACTCCTAGTTAGCTGTCTTTTGTATTAAATAGTTAGTTTAAGTGTCAATAGGTGTCAAATAAGGAGGAATTCGAATTACCCTCATACTTGAGGAGGGATCTCAGTTGGGTAGAAGAAATCTATATATAGTTGGAGCAGCAATGTAATAGGGGTTGGAAATTTTATAACAGAGTATTGTTTTGGCTTATGTAAAGACAGAGTTCAGTAATATAAGTTGGCTGCTTTTCTTCTCAGGATTCATGAAGGATTTCCATGTTCAGAATGTGTGATTTTATTCTTTCCTTAATGTCTTTACAGTTGCATAGATGTGTAATCACTCAGAATTCACTGATTGTGCTCTGATTTCGTGTATGCATTTATGAACTGTGGTTTTATATGAGTTGTGTTCTGAACATCCAAATGCTAAATGCCCTGACTTCTATGTAAAGGTAGTATCATTGTTTATTGAAGTATGATTGACTCCATAGGCCCAATGGAAACTTATGTAATGTTTATCCAGCCTTCATATTTTTCACAGTTGTTCTATAAGAGTTAGCCATCTTATCTTTAATCAAAATCATTAATCCATTTAGAGAGAGCCCTCTCAAGTTGAGGAGGCTAAGCCTCAGCCTAAAGTAGGTTTGAAATAGTTACTTGAGGTCTTCCTGGTCTGCAGCCTTCCAGGGTCTTATTTTGAGATAACACCTCCAATCCTCAAAAAACTGGATGACACGTATCCGAGTTCTTGTTAGTACCTTTCAATCTGTAAATTTTGATCACATTTATAGAGAACAAAATTGGACTATTGATTTGATGTCTAAGAAAGGGATGACGAAATAAACAAGTAAAATTTTCTTTTCAACTTATGAACAGGGGAAATTGGTCAACAAAGGTAGTATCAACTACTCATAGAAGCATATGTGACAATTTTGGGAATATATAAAAGCTTAAAAATTGTATAGTTATATATGTAGGGGGAGTGCAGAATAGAGGTTTGTTTTTTGAGAAGTTGTTTCATTATGGATGAATGTAATAGGATAGTTACAATCAAAAGATAAGTAGACATTAAATAGACATGTGTGTATTAAGAATCATAATATAGAAGATGGAAAAGGAAAAGTCTAAAGAGAAACAATGATTGTCTATATATTTGAACATTAATACATGCAATTTTATAGAGTGTGACATGTTAAAAACCTTAATATCAAATAAATATTCCAAAAAAAGTTTATTCATAAAATGATAATAAATAGATAATCTGAAGAGCTTATACTGAGAAAATTAACTTATACTGAGAACATTAATACAAACCACTGATACAATGAATGAGCTCATCTTTGCTTTTTAACGTTTACAAAATACTATGGTATATTATCTCTATGTTGTTAGGGTCATTATTATTGCTCTCTATTAGTTAGGTCATGGTGGTATGTAATGTGAAAGGATTTACGTAAACATATTTTAAAGGGTCAAGCACCACAAAGTGTTAAAGAGATTAAGTATTTTCACTTTTATATGCCTAAATATTGCTCATAAATATAACAAATCTATCAAGTTCTATTATTGTCATTAGAAATACAAAATAAAACAACAAAAATGAAACGAATTACCTCTGTTGTGAAACAAATTAAGTTCACAAATGAGGTCATGGACGGGACAATGATGTTTTTGATTACCTAGTGTTTATCTAATGTGGGGCGAGACACCACCGACGGATGAAGGACAAATTAGGGGCTGGAAAAAAAATAGAAATGGAAAATGGGTAATTATTGGAGTTGTTTATAATGTGATTTTTTGGAGATTTTGGTGACGGAATCCAGCGAAGAAATTGAGGTTAAATCTTGATTTTTAACAGTTAAAATGGTTTTTTAACTGCATATTTGGGTTCACCACCCTTAACTGCATATTTGGATTCAGCACCCTGAAAAACCCCTCAGACCCTTTGATTGTGCAGAAACTAGCTATAAACTTGTGATTCCAATAAATTGCTGCCAAATTTTGACCAGAAAAACCCGCTAAAACCTTTCAAAAAGTCTCATTATAGACAACTGCGGTAACTATTATTATAGGGATCAACATTGTGCATCTCTAGCAACACTGGGCAGTGGGGAGCAGAGGTGCAGGAGTGCGGAATCCACCTTTCTCACTTGCAACAAATTTGATAATGTATTGACGCTGGGCGATGGAGGCGATGGACCAAGCAGAACAACACTACAAACACAAACGACATGACCCTAGGAAAGCATTGGGCTTCCTCTGAACAATATCAACACTCTCATTCTGCTATGACATAGGTAGAGCTTTTGACTGGACAGGAGCCAGATTATTCTCAAGATTACTATTGCCTCCTCGACTAAAAGGAGTTGGATATCTTTCTCGGGCAAATTTTTTAGATATTTTTGGTCTACAGGGCTAATTATTTGGCAAAGCGCCACATATCCGGTTCAGGTGGCACCCCACAACTGCCATATCATACAGAGAAGAACTGAGAAAGAGGAACTATGGATTCAGAATATTTACATTTTCTACTACTACTGTCATCCTGGTGGTGGTAGGAGAAATGACACTACAAACTTCATTCTCTACTTCAGAGAAGAAGAACTGATAAATCGTTTTAACTGGACATAGGATTGTTATTATAGCTATACATCGGTGGAGTCTTCAATCGGAAAAGGAGCTGGGGACACTCACTTATACAATTGTATCTTCGAATTCTGATTTGTTTGTGATTACAGATGGAGTCTTCGACTGGAAGGATCTAGTGGCACTTGTATTTAGGGGTATTTCAACAGGCTCAGATAGATTTAGAAACTGCTTACTTGACTCTAGGTCTCTATTTCGAATCAGGAAGGAATTTCGACTGGTAAATGACCGGTTTTTTTCACATAGACTACCAATTGAAGTGGGATTATCATTATTACGATGGTTTTCCGGCAGGTATAATGATTCCTAATCATTTCCTTACCTCTTTCCTCCCCATCCTTGCTAATCTTACCGGAAAATTTGAATTCACTGGGAACTCCCCGGAGAGCTTCATCGGAATCACTATACAGGCCGAGAAAGCCGTTTGCTCCCACAAGCCCCTCTCGCCATCTTCCTCTTTTGACTTCATGATGAGTGACGAAGGGACTTCTTCTCAAACCGCTCTTGGCCAACAGTCTCATTCCAAGCCTCATCCCTGCAAAAAGGCCCTGAAAACGGTCTCCGGTGCTCCGTCGTTGACCCTTGTTGCGGAAGCATACTAGGAAAGCCTTGAACGCCTTAAACAGTGGGCTCTGGTTGGTCGGTGGCACCATTTGAAGATGATGGGTGAACAGATTAAAGCTTGGGTCGATATTCGGTGGGTGCCTGTATTAAAGTACCGCTCGAAGGTCAACATTCTCCATAACGTATCGATATGCTTCCACTTCCTCTGTTTAGAAGACACTAAACTAATATTGGAAACCCCTTGGGTAAAGGGAAGGGGATTTTTTTGTACTACAGAGGTGGCAAGTTGGCTTTGATCTTTTCAAGGCTATTTCTCGAAAAAACCTGGTTTGTGTTAAGTTGAATCACCTGCCTCTGGAACTATGGAATGAGGCGGCGGTTATTGACATTTTGAACCTCATCGGTTCTTTCTACTTCTGGGATGAAAACAATTTTGGCCAACTCGACAAAAAAATGGCAGGGCTCTACTTGAAGTGGATTTTGGTAGAGGACTATTGGCAGATTTGGAGATTCAGTGGGTGACTTCCTCGTTCAGAGTTTTCATTGATTACTGGGGAAACCCCTTTCAGTGCTTGTTGTGCCATGATTTGGGACACCTTAAATCCACCTGCCTTCGGAGATTTTCCCCACTCAATGTTTTCACTTCGAGGCATCATTCGAATCGTCTGGAGTTGGGACACAGGGAGATCATTCGCGAAGATCTGGTGCGTGCCTAGTGTCTGCCTTCAGGTTCCTCCAATCCTACTCTATTTTCTGAATATCCTACTGTGAATATCTCCCTAGATCCCTCTCCTCCCCCTCTACGCCTCCATGGGATGGGTTGGGATTTCCCTTTATTGGGATCAGACCCTTCTAACATTGACTTCGAAGAAAAAGTTTCTTCTCTTGTTGTTGTGCCCGCTCCTTTCTCGGTGATTTTTGCCCCATCGGTTCTTGTTCCTGCACCCTTTTTGGGCCCCTCTCTTACTCCTGCCCCTGTCGGGGCTTTCCCTTCTGACCTCGCTACTCTTGCTCCCATTTCTCCCAATAAGGACCTGGAGGCCATAGCCCTATCCTCATCCTTCGAATTAGATCCACTACAGATTCACCGATTTTTTTTTCTTCTTGAAAAGGAAAAGTATTTGGTCCCCCATCTCAAAGGAAGAAAAAGGTCTACAGGTTCAAAAAATTCTCAGCCTGTCTCTTGGAGTCTGGCGATCCTTTACTTAGCAATTGAATTTCTTGGCCAATTGTTTCATACAGTCCTTGGGACCTTAGAAGGATTGTGCCCGCTTCATCGATGCCTCCATGATCATTCTGTCCCTGAATATTTCGGGCTTGAGTTCGGCTCATAAAACGAGGACACTCAAAGCACTGATTCGTCTACATAACCCTTCTATTATCCTTTTTCAAGAGACTCTGTGTTTGCATGAGAACACCTAGGAAATTCTATTTTTAGTCTGTCCTGACTGGTTCATCTGCGCCTTAGACGCAAGGGGACATTTTGTTAGACTGGGCATAATGTGGAACCCTTTCGTCCTCTCCCTTCATGCTAACAAAATCGATGTTGGCATTATTCTTTCTAGATATTTTTCAGGCTCCCCCCTTCGTCTTCGCATCATCAACCTTTACGCCCCTTATGCTAGCAGACGTTCCTTCTGGGAAAAGATTGGTGACTGACATCCTGGGAATACAGTCCATTATCCTATCTGGGGCCCTCAACCTAACAATGGGGAGCGAAGAAATTTGGGAGACAAAGTGATTGTGGATCCATTATCCAGTTTCTTCCGAGATTTTTTCAATTTGTTCGCCTTGTGTGACATTGTTCCAGGCACCATCGCTCCCACTTGGAGGAATAGACACACTGGTTCAGAGGGCATCGCGAAGTGGTTGGACCGTTTCTTCCTAAGTCATTCATTGATCGGAACACTGTTGGGGGTCTCGTCTCAGATCATTTTTTCGCATATTTCCGACCACCAACTAATCCTCCTCTCTTGGGAAGGCAGGGATTCCAAACACATTTTGCCTTTCAAATTTAACTCTTTGTGGCTTCAACACGAGGATTTCAATGCATTGGTGACTAAAGTTTGGCATCGCCCCCATCTCCCTCCTTCTGTTGATCAGATGGGTACTTTTTGTGGTAAACTTCGGGCTCTCAAGAAGGAAGCCCGCATTTGGATCAAGGAGAAAAGAGTTGTAGGTAACAAGGCTCTTGTTGATATTGAAACCGCCCTTGGATATTTCAATGACCCCCTTGACCCTTTATGTTTTTCTGATCACTATAAAAGCATATTCATGGATTTGGAGGGGAAAAGGAACCACATTCTGCTATCCATGGAATCTGAATGGTGCCTCAAGAGCCATGATTTATGGGTTGTGGAACGCAACAAAAACACTAAATATTTTCACTCGTGTTAGTCTCAGAAGGCAGAGGAACTCGATCAAAGGCATCAAGGGTATTGATGGCATTTACTACCATGATAAAAAAGGAATCGAGTAGGAGGATTTTCACCATTTCAACAAATTTTATGAAGCTCAAGAACAACATTTTGCCTCACAACTTGAGTCCATAACATACTTTCCCCTCATGTTCGTTCAGGAGGAAATTTTATTTTTGGCTAAGCCGATTCTGCCTAACGAAGTAATCGAAGTGTTAAAGACCTATGCGAAAGATAAAATTCCCAGTCTTGACAGGTGGGGGGTCGAACTCTTCATTTAATTTCACGATCTTATGCTCTCTAATATTGTTGCAGTTGCAGAGGAATCCAGAATCAAAAGATATATTTCTAGGGCAATGAACACCACATTCATTTCACTAATCCAAAGAAGAAGGACCTTGTTGCCCTCTCGGATTACATACCCATATCCCTGTGTAACACAATTTAGAAAGTTGTCTCCAAATTGATCGCAACCAAGATCAAGCAGACCTTATCTACTCACATCTCTCTGGAACAGATGGGGTTCTGGGACAGCAGGCAGATACTGGATGCCATCGCTATTACGCAAGAATGTATTCACACAATGAAATCTGGTAAGACGAAAGCTAGTTTGCTTAAGGTTGACCTTCATAAAACCTTTGATAGCCTTGATTTGGAGTTTCTGCGAATGGTTCTTCATAAGATCAGCATGTCACCTCCCAACATTGGATAGATCATGGCATGTTCTGAGTCTACTAATTTTTCCGTGATCATTAATGGATATCTGACAAATTTCTTTAGGGCCCATAGGGGACTTTGGAAAGGCTGCGCCTTATCACCTTTTCTCTTCTTGTTGGTCATGGATTGTCTTAGCTATAGGATCAGTACTGAAAGGGCCGCGGGGAAGTTCCATGGTGTAAAGATTAACATAAGCATTCATATTTCTCACCTCATGTTTGTAGACGACCTAATTTTCGACGACCTGAACATCATCGAGGAATGGGTGGTCTTTCATAACATTATTACCACTTTCAATGCATACTCAGGGTTACATATGAACAAAACCAAATCTCTGGTGATTTCTAGTGTTACAGAGGAGCCTAGCTGCAGGGAAATTTGTCAGCTATTTGGTATTACTATTGTAACTCTCGATGAGGGATTTACTTACCTTGGTTTCCAACTCAAACCCAACAACTACGACAATAAGGACTGGGGCTGGATGGTTGACAGATTTCAAAAGTAATTCATTGGATGGTCACACAGGTGGTTAACTATTGGAGGCAGGTTGACTCTCATGAAATCTGTTTTGTAGAACATCTTTGCCTTTTGGATGTAACTCTTTATGTTGTCCTTGGAGATCTGTTGTAAATTGAATGTCATTATGGCCAATTTCATTTGGTCAGGGACGAATTTGAATAGAAAGCTCCACCTGATGAGATGGAAAGTCATTGCCAGTCCTATTGATGAGGGCGACTAAGGTATATTGGACACCCACCCTTTTAACAAAGCATTGATTATTAAGAATTTGTGTAGGACAGTGACAAAAGACATCATTTGGGGTCACCTCATTAGCGATAAATATATGCAGGGAAGGCCATTTACTATATGGCTCAGGGATGGGGCAAGGAGGACCAACATTTCTTCCTACATATGGCAAGCCATGACAAAAAAACAAAAAATTAATGTTGGGATTCATGAGATGGGAGGTGGGGGACGAAATAACGACAAAGATCGGTCTAGACGCTCTGAAAGGATTTTAGGGTAACCATTCACTATCAGTTAACCTCATAACCACCTTACACAACATGGGCATTCACCATATTGCTCAGATAAGTAGGCAGAATGATAATACTTCTATACGACAATCATGATTAAAGGCAAACAAGCTTGGCTTAATCGATCAAAATGCTATTGAATGGGAGGTCTACCTCACACAACTCTATGATGCTGGCATCTCCATCGATGAAGGGGAAGATAGACTATTGTGGGAGGGTAACATGAAGAAAGGCAAGCCAAGTGTCAAAGACATATATAACAAGCTTCCATTGGCATAGCGATATTTTAATAATAAAAGTTGGTTCCAAGCAGCATGGAGATGGGTAATCCCATCCAAAATCATTTTCTTTTGCTGGTTAGCATTACATAACAAGGTTCTTACTTGGGATATTCTGAGGTGTAGGGGATTCCATGGACTGGGCATATGTCCCCTCTGCTGGAATCACAACAAAGATATTGGACACCTCTTGCTGCGTTGCCCCTTCGCTAAGGAAGTTTGGGCATGTGTTCTAGATTGCCTGCAGTTGGGTCCTCCAGGTCAACATCAAACTCTGCATTCTTGCCTATGTTTTTGGCTCCGAAAAGGAAATAAGTTCCATGTATTACCCTTCTACATCATTTGGTGTATTTAACGAAGCATAAACTCGTATATTTTTGAACAAAAATTGTTGGTGATTCAGGAGGTTATTACGAAGGTTGTTAATTATTTCTCAGAGATCGGTCCCATTATGAGATAGATAAAGAAGAGAAAGATAACTATAAAGGACTTGAAGGGAAAATATATAAATTGTCTATTCGATGGGGCAAGCTAATGAAGGCGTTGTAGCTGTGGAGTAGTCATCATTCTGGAACCTAGGAGGCTATACCACTTTTGGTGGAAGGGAAGATAGGGCACTAATAACAGAGCCGAGATCATAGCACTATGGGACGCTCTTTAGTTTGCAAAACTGTTAAGACAGGAACAAATGTACATTCATGGAGATGCCAAAAGCATCATAGACTGGGTCAGGGATCACTCCTCTTTCAACCCTCCTATCCTCTCCAACTGGATGGGGCATATTAGGAGGTTGGCTAATAGATTTCAGAACATAACATACACCCACATCTCAAAGAGGGGTATTTACTCTGATCTAGGTAAGCTTTTTTTTGTAGCTTAAGCACATGGCGAGCTCTTGAACTCTAGGTCCTTCTCCTCTTTATAGTGCACATGCTCTATGTTGGAAAATGTAATTCCTACTTGGTCTCAGTTGTGACTTTCTATGTAAAGGAGTCTGTTCCTATTCTATATGAGTGGTTATATCTATATGTCCCTAGTTTGGTGTGTGGTTGAGATATTCTGTCAACCAACGAATTGTGTGTCCAAGATAGTTTTCCTATCTTGAGACACCACTTCTTGTATATATGTAATATCATAATCGATCAATGTGAACAATTTTTGTACTATCAAATTTTATCTTGGTACTAGAGCCCGTTTGGGCTTGGTCCTTGGCACCTCCTGGGCCGAGGGAAATAAAGAGTTTGGTGAATGTTGTTTGTTCATTCATTTTTTGGTTTGTCTATCAGACTTGTTTGTTGGAGACTTGAATTTGACGTAGAGAACAACAATCTGTTGATCGCTTAAGTTGACCGCTGGCAAGGTAAGGACGACTGAATACCTGAAAATCGCATTTGGTGTTGTATATTGTGCGAATGCATTGAAGGATGGGCCTAGTCTGGTAAATTGAATGCAACCCACCTATCCCATAATTCACTGTGTGAAGCCCGTGAGAGCTGCCATCTGCAAGGTAGTTTTGAAGGAGATGGGTTTGCATTGGGAGACTGTCGATTGTCGACTATAGAAGTGGACCCGATTGCTGGTTGTCTCTATGTCATTTTAGGCTCAACTTGCATTGTCCATAGGCTGTTCTAACCCTCTCAACAATAAATGTTGTGAGAAATGTGACCAACTTTGCATGGAAGCAATGTGACCAACGGTGTGAGGAAACATCATGGGGAGGCAACATGTAGGAAGTAGTGAGGGTAGCATGAGGAAGCTGCATGTTGGGAAGCAACATGGCACAACGGAAGAGGAGGAGGTGTAGTGTAGACCAGTGCAGTGAAATCTAGTGTGAGGAGATCCACTCGGCAGCCAGCGTAAGGAGGTAAGGGAGAAGTGTGAGGTCATATCCGTGCCTGGCGAGGTGCGACCAGAGGTCTTGGAGTGTTAGTTGTATGTTGAGTAGAGGCATCGATGAGTTGGTTCTGTTTTGGTGGAAGAGCCATGATAAACATTGAGATGGTCAATTAGTGGAACATTCTGGAATGCTGAGCAGAGGCAGCATTTTTCATGGAGCGATAAGGAGTAGGGCTGGAGTGTGATAGCGTTGCAACCTGTTTATGATTTGTGATAGTGTTACAGCAGGTCGTGATTTGTGACCTACCCACCAAAACGGATTTGTAGCTCTTTGTTCTGAGATGTTGTTGAAGTCATCATTGCAGAGGAGGAAACAACAAAATTCTTTTGTTTCTTTGTAGGCGGTTAGGGATTCTGAGATCCTTTGCTAGGAGATCGAGATCTATTTGCTTGGAAGTGGAGTTTCGACAGGATTAGGGGCTCCCTGCAATGTGACATGAGCGGATCGATTGGTGGATCTGCATGTCTGTCTGTGGTGGATCTGATGGATCGCTTCCGGCGTGGTGCTGAAATGTGGCTTCCATGATTGCGTCGAATTTTCTCTCTAGCTGCTCATGCTCCTATAGGGGTTGTGCATTTGAAGCACATGAGTCAAAGGCACAAGCAAGGTGGTGAGCGTGGAGGATGAGACTTAGCTCGAGCTTCCTTGGAGGTTGAAATCTGTGCTATGGAGCTAGGATATCGAGTGCGTGGTTTTGTGTTTTAGTTCTGCTTCTAGAAATTTAACCAGAAGAGGGAGTGCAAACACCGCCACTAAAGCCAACTGCTCTTGCAAGACCTATCGAACCTATTCAATTGTGATACATGCAGCTTGATATCAATCTTGATACGCAGGATGAGTATAGTAGTGAATACACTAGTGAGGAAGATGCTCGAGCTACACAAAATCTAATTGGGCAGCTAGAAATTGATGGTCGAATCATAAAGGTTACAATAGTGACTGATTAAGTTGAATGCAGGATTTTGGGGCTAATGCTACTGATTTTCATAATAAGTACGCCGTGTCATGGTACTTCTGGTTATTATTGAAGTGGCATTGGTTTGACCAACTATTGTCACAATTATGAGTGTGTGTTGGAACTGGTCATTCCAACAATACACAAATTTGCAGCGTATGATGAAGACACGAAACTGAAGATGGCATTAGAAGATTTTCATCAAAGATTAAACGATGATGGATAGTGAAGTGAAATTTTGTTAGAGTTTGTAGAATAGACTCATGATGATGATGTATTATGAGTCACACATTGTAATTATAGCAAATCTACATGTTATTGTTTTGTAATGGTGAATTTTGGTTCTTGAAATGTTTTATGTACCTGTTATAAGACCCAGAGAGACATGCATACCCTTTGTTATGTGTTCTCTCTGTTAGAGAGTTTTCACACTGTTATCACTCTGATATTTCTTTTGAAGTTAAAGAAGGAAAAAATTCAATGTTAACCACAAACCACTTTTGGAGATTAGGACCTAGCCTTCCTGATGCTTAGAGAGGGCTCTCTTTATAATTTAACTTTGTTTTAGTTAAGATGATTTTAGGCTAGTTATTGTTTGCACTTGGGTTTTGGTTTGAATTTGGGTGGCGGAATCACTTTACTTAGATGAACAGAGGTCTGCTTTTACCATTGGGCTATGGGGTCGAATGTTAGACAAACAAGACTGGATTCAGTTCTAAAAACAGTTTCTACAGGGCAAGATAGATGAGTTACTGTAGATCTCAAAGGCTAAATGGTGAAATGGTTTCAGATCAGATCTAGGGAGCAATTAAGGGTTCCCTAGGATGGACTTTGGAAGGAATGAAATAAGTCAACCGATATGGGAGAGCAATTAAAGGTTCTCAAATTCGGGTATCAGAGGAAAACATGTAAATGACTAACTGTGCAAAACCGAGTGTACTTAAACAAATTCTGAGTTATATCTCCAGTTAATTCATTCAAATTTAGAACACATTTAAGATTATGAAACACATAAAAAGGTAACAAAATCAAACAAAGAATATACTTCACTACAAATAGCTCATCTCATGAATCTTGTAGTGAAATGCTTTTATTACTTGCTCCAGTTTGTTGACTTGAAAGTGGTGTAATCACCCTTAGGTTTGAAGATCAAAATAACTCTACAAATGTAAAATAATCCACCATAATACTTCGAATTATGAAGTATTTATACAAAAAGGAGTTTCAAAATATCTCAAACTGCATTGAGAACTAATCTAGGAAAAAGAAATATCTTCATGCAAGAAGATAGAGATAGCGAATGAAATGTTGCTTGCTGTCCCTATTATTTAGGTTTTGTTGGCTTTGCTCTTTCATCTTTTGCCCTTTAAGCTGGTGGGCTGTTTGGTCTTGATGCTGGATGTTTTGTTTTACTTTAACCTTTCATCTGATACACTTTAACCTTACTGACCTGTCAATATCCTTTTACTGTGTTGTTTTACTTTTTACTGTACATTTATATTTTACTGTGTATTTACTACAGTAATTCATTCAGTTTTTCCCATCTTTCCTCATCTGGTAATTGGATATTGAGCATCTTTCTGTATATTTCATCTGCTTTTGTATATTTGGCAAAAGTAGGCTTATTAATAAACAGGTGTTTTACCTCATGCTGGAGGTAAAACAAGTTTTCAAAAGTTTGATACAACACTTTGCCTGTTGGTAAGCCCTTCATGGATGATGTGATTACCTATTCTCTGGCCACTTCCCTGATCTTCTTATTGTAATCCTCATGTGTCATTAACTTATCATTTATTACTAAGGGATTAGGTAATCCATTTTCCTTCAAAATTTTGAACTTAACCATGAACCTGTCAACGGCTGCATGAGCATTATCAATACTATCTTGTTTGAGCTGAATCAATCTATCCAACTCTTTCTCCATCTCCTTTAACTGGTCATTCAGTTGCAGCACTAAGTCCATCATTTCCTCATGATTGGTCTAGCTTTCCAAGACTTCCTTTGTATGTGGGTGTTGTAAATGAGGCAACTTGAGATGTTTCTTGAGGGCTGTTATGTCCTCATTCTTCTTTTTGATTAGTTTCTCTGTGGCCTTAACATCACTTAGGTCATGGCCCAGTTCAATAACCAAGTCCTCCAAGGAATTTATCCTGGTGCCTTTAGCCTGTGAAGAGGCCCTCTCCAATTTATATTGCGTTGTCACATTGTCCAGTGAATCCTGCAGCTTGTAAGTAGCCATGGCCTTTGTTGCGAGGGTGGAGTAGATCATTTCTCCAGCCTGCTTGTGAAACTCTATCTGATCAATGGGATGAACATCCTTGGCCAAGACCTCAAAATTAGTCTTCTTGTAATCTGCTAAGGTATTTGGTTGCTGTACAGTGGGCTGCAAAAATGAGACTTGCATTTTTCCTTCTTTGATGTCAAAGGCTAAAATCAGTCTGGTCTGGTTTGGTGGTGTGAGCTTGAGGTATTTGGCATATGTCTTTGCTTTCAACTTTTCATTCCTCATCTTTATCTCTTTAAATCCGTCTTTGATATCCTTTTCCTTGTCAGTTGGTCTGACAAAGGAAGAAACCTCCATACTCTGATGTCTCTCTATCATCTATGTATTGGAGGTTGATGGTTGCTCTATTTCCTCTGATGCAGTTGTTTTTCCACTTTTCTATCTCATTGTCTTAGTGTCAGTTATTTCCTCTGAAGCAACTTGGGCCTCTTGCTTGGCTCAAACATATCATCAGTAGTCTCCATGGTAGAGCTAGATGCCTCCTCCCTGTTCCTCTTAGGATTCTTCTCTTCATTGGCTAGGGTTTGAAAGAGGAATGTTCATTGGCTCCCCTTGTTCTGGAACCTGCTGGAAAGAGTTGTGATCAAATTATCTTTCCAAATCAATGAGTGTATTCTCTACGTCCACAACAGTGCTGTCCATATCAATCAAGGTGTTCTCCACCCACTCATCCTAGTTAGCACACTGTTCAATGTCAGGTCTTGGGTGGTGGATGTATGCTCCCAACTTGACCCTGAGTCCAAGCTTGTTTATGACCCCATGAGGGTCATAGTGCCATATGAAACTATTTCTGAATTTCATTGGTTGAAGTACCCTGTCGGCCTCTGGTCCAACCTCTCTATCATTGCAAATGAATGGGCCTATTTTGTTTTTCACTTTGAACTGGGTTTTCTTCCTATAAGCTAAGAAGTGGACCTCATTAGATCTAATGGTTTGTCTGAAGTATTCAAGAGCAAATATCCTCATAGGGAGTTATTTGGGCAACTTATAGGGGGCTAGCTCATAGCCCTAAATTATGATCTCAGTGTGCTTTTGGTACAAGTACTAATCTCCCACCTTGCTGTTCTTGGCCAATTGCAGTATTTTCTTGATATTTGGCTGACTCTAGTCTGAGTCTTAGAAGTTAGCATGCTCATGACTAGGTACACAAAGGAGTCTATGAAATCTTTGTAGGTGAATGTTGTGGAAAACTTTTGGACCAAGGGTGTCTAGTAGATGACTGATCTCTCCTTTCCCTTGGTGTCCAATTTATGGATCCTTAAAGGGAACTTGCCTGTCTAGTAATATAAAAACATATAAAACAACATTGAAGAGTATTTGAAAACTCTTTTAGTGGGCAACCTGGTGAATTGTTCATGCATTTAGTCTACAATGAACTGAGCATAATCAAACATGATAGCTGGAGGCTTGCCTGGAGTGAAAATGGGCAAGAAGGCCAAGATGACCTCATCCACATGCTCATCTGTGGTATATCCAAGGACACATGAGAGCATGGTTATTATGCGCCTGCCAGTCTCTGAAAAGAAGGTGGAAACATAGGGTGGAGTATCTTTAGGAGAATGGTTCTCTTCAATGATGAAGTTCTGGAAAATTTGGTTGATTCTGACTAGGTCTAGTGTGATGTACAAGTCCAATAGGTTTCCAGTGGACAAAAGGGTCAAATTAGGACTAGGTTGGATTTGTAGCATCAGGTTGATAGACTCTGGTGTAATGGTGAATAGCAATTCCTGGTTTGGGGCAACTATATGTAAGGACTCTGGACACCACATATCTCTACAATGGTATGATATTGTCCACTTTGGGCCTAAGCCCTCATGGATTTTCTTTTGGACTTACCCCAAAAGGCCTCATACTAATGGAGATATTTGTCCATCCTTATATACCCATGATCCTCCCCACTTCTAGTCAATGTGGGACTTTGGTCGTATACCCAACGATCCTCCCCTCGAACAAAGGACCATCGAGCCTCCCCTCAAATGATTATCCATCCGTCCACTCTCTACCAACAAGGATTCTCCACACCAATGCATTAGAAGCACACGCCTTACATGGAGCACCACCTGCCTCGAGAGCTCGCTCTATCCCAGTTCAACTCCTCTTCACCGTGTTCGGACCAGGACATGTCCATGAAGAATCCAGAGCACACCACCTGTCTAACCTAGCTCATACACGGATCCCATCATGATATTACTGGGGCCCACCACCTTCGTTCGACATTCCGAGGATTCATCCACTTGGCTAACTTCGGAAATTGGCTCTGATACCACTTGTAAGGACTCTGGACACCACATATCTCCATAATGGTATGATATTGTCCACTTTGAGCCTAAGCTCTCATGGATTTGTTTTTTGGCTTTACCCCCAAAAGGCCTCATACCAATGGAGATATTTTTCCATCCTTATATACCCATGATCCTCCCCACTTCTAGTCAATGTGGGACTTTGGTTGTATACCCAACAACCACTTGAAGTCATGAAAACCATTGCTGTTAGGGTTGCAAATTTGTTTTTTTGATGCCAAGGTTCCTCCTCCCTTTCATATTTCCCTTCTTTCCATCGTTCCCTTCCCCCCTATTCCATTTTCCCCATCTTTCTGTACCCTAAAATGTTACTAAACCCCTATTCCCTATCCCCTCCACTCATTTGTCAAATGTAAAACCCCAAAATCCTACCTTATAAAATCCCCAAACCCTCCTACATGTCCCTAAACAAAATTTCTCCCCATAATCCCTAATCCCTTCATATTATTCCCCTTCCTAATAGTCCCTTTTGCGTTGTTCCCCTTGGTGGCAGAATTCATAACAACACAGTTTCATACATCATCAAAGGGCAGTCCAAGCACAATCCATATACAACAGTCATGGCATCTAAGCATTCATCGGATTATGAAATGGAAACCCAAAGTGATTCATCCTCGGAAGAAAAGGCTCCCCGGAGACATCATAAAAGTGACAGACATGTTAGGGAAGAACCAACCACCCTTAATAAATTACAGGCCTGCCCTCTTGCTATGTCATGTTTCCAGCATCTGTCATGTCTTGAGTTTTGTCAAAAGGTGGCTAGTGTTCAATTTCATCATGAGTTGGCTCATCTTTTTGTGCTTCACTTACATGGAGAGCACGCTATCTTAGCCGATGTCACCTTCACACTTACACCTGAAACTGTCTCATTAGCAACCGGCATACCGAACGTTGGAGAACCATGGCACAAGAAACAAAAGGTTGATCGGCAACATTATGAGCCATACATTAAGGCCTGTTTCTTGAGGTAGCTCAAAAGAGTCTTTCCATTCCGATGTTTGAAAGATGAATATGCTCCACTAATGAAGTTGATCATGAAATATTTCAGCTGTGAGGGGAAGTTCTCTCGTTTATATGCTTATCACATTAGGTTGCTCATGCATTTTACCAGGGTACGGATGATGAACATCCCATATTTCATTTGCACGAACATAGAGAGGATGAACACCTTCATGCAGCACAAAACCCCTCAACAACAACTTAATAGTGTTTATCATTTTGCTCTTATTAAGATTTTGGTGGTTCATCAACTGGGATTACATGGCATTACTTGGGATGATTTCATCTTCCGTGACCTCTTCAGAACTTCACAGGTATTATCAGAGGTTGAACATGAGATAGGTGGTCCTTCTCATCAGTATGAGCACCATGAGACCACTAGTGTGCCGGTATTCATCACATATCAGAGAGGCGTTAGAAATTTGTCCGTAGCAGCAAAGCAAGTGTTATCTCCACACGGGGTGGAAGGGGCCTCACTTCCGACATTGGCAATATAGGTACAGGATAGGGGCAAGGGGCCCATGCATGACGAGGGGCCATCAGGTGAACGAGAGGCCGATTTCATTCTCATTCATGATGATGATACAGATGTGGAGATTGCCAAACTTAGAAGGACCATCCAGGAGTAGCAAATATAGATCCAAGCCTTGTCTCTCAATTTGGAGAGGGCTAAGTAGATTATTAGGTACTTGGAACAGAGGAATCAACATCTCGAAGACCGGTAGGAGATCATGGAGCTGCAAAACATCCGCGAGAATCGCCGATCTGCCCAACAGAGGAGGATTGAGCTCACTCCATTAAAGCAAAAGATTAATAATGACCGAGAGTCTTGGATCGAGCAGATCAACATCCACCTTGAGAGATTGCTAGAGAAGGTCGACAAGGACAAAAAATTATTGAGGCATATGGTTCATCACTACAGGGCACAGAACATGAGTTCAAAGGCTCAGATAAGGAACTTGAAGGAGAAATTGAGGAGAGTGAAAAAAAGACAAAAGAGGAAAAAAGAGCAAGATTGGCTCCAAATCTTGGCTGAAGCCTCTTTGGCCTAGCATAGCACTTCATAGAGAATCTCCAGCCCAAATTTCAAAAAAATTGGGGCATTTTTTGTCATTTGACAAATTTTTGTGCACAAACAAGGTTTTTCTCCCTGTGTGCCGCGCCACTGGCGCGCGCTTATGCTAGGGAGCTCCAAATGGAAAAAAATTTACATTTTTGGATTTGGCATGAAAAATCATGACTTCCGGTGCATGGCCAAGAAGTTTGGGCAATTTTTGAGTCCTCAAGAGGTCAAAAACACTCAAAAAATGACCTCTCTGCCCCTATTTTGACACACAAGAAGCAGTCTTGGGAGATTGAAGTTTTGGAGGGGAAAATGAGCACCACATTCAGAAATTCCACTTGGGTTGGAAAGTAGACAGGCAGTGCTTTCTAACAAGCACACTTGGGCACAATTTGGACTCCAGTAAGTACCTCAAAACCACCTCCAAAGTGGTATGATGCATACAGTTTTAGGTGTGTCACACAGAGACCCAAAGGCCAAAATCACTTCCGCTCCGCGAAATTTCGATTTGTGATTTTCTCCAAGTGGGCCCGCTCATTTACACTATATTTTTCCTGGCACCTAAGGCAAAGTTTAGAAAGTATTTTCACTCAAGGTTGGCTTCTTTCCAAGTGGAAAAAGGAAGGCAAGCAGTCACCCAAAAATCTACACTACAGTTTTATCATTTTTGTAACGCTGCACCTGTCACTAATGGTTGGCTTTCCATTTCTAGTTTGTAATAATTTGAAAAACTCCCCAAATTTGGGTCGTTCCATTTCCTAATGGAAAAATCTATTTATTGTATGAAAAACCATTTGGAAAGGGTTGGTTGTAATTTCTGGGAGACTGTGGGAGAGAAACTCAGTTACTCATTGTACATTTTGATAGAGAATTAATGAAAGGCAGCGGCTCTGGTTCATGAGATTCATGTGGTGTGATGTTTAGCAAATGTATTTTCTTTCTGTTTCATATGTATTTCATTATGTTTCACAGTTCATTCATATTCATTTCCAGTGAAAGTTTCTAAGTAAGAAAAGGTAGAATTCATGTTTATTGCTCTGCATTTGGGAAAGTTTCACATTCTGTGTTCTTCTTCTGTTGAAAAGGATTCATGTGTTCATGCCATTTTCACCCTCCTAAAATATCTTTCCACTTCGCATTATTTCAAATTTAATTGCTAGACTTTCCGCCTGTCTTGCCTCATGAAGTAATCTGTGCCTTTTTGTTAAATTCTCTGTTCATGCCGTTCGTTGGTCCCATACATCCCAGAAACTCAGTCATTATCAAAATATACCTCTTGTTTCCATAGTTAACTACCTAGCGTAAAATCAATATTTCAATTTGAGTCATCTCAGACTTTATCATGTACTTTTACTGAGTGTGACCCGGAGAGAGTCGTCTCCTGTTTTGGTAGGGCTAGCTACCAGACTGAGCGTGGTTTGTGGTTACCCTAAATTTTGCCTTCCTTCAGCCTAAGGCAGATTTAGGTGCTAGCATAGTGGTGAATCCACTGGGGAAGACTTGAAATTACACCCCTTACTTCTGATAATTCTAAGCTTCGGGATGATAAGTTTAGGATTTGATAGGCTGAGTGAGTTGGTCGTGTCCTTTTGATTTTTCTTAATAGCATGCTGGCTTCTAGAAGATATACCAGAGCTAATCCAGATCCAGATCCTCCGCACATCTACGAAAATCCCAATTTGATTCCAAGACTTCGTCGTCAAGAGAGCTTTACATCTCACGTGTTCAAATCCCATTCATGTCCTGACATTTTTGAGTATCTTGAAGAGCTAGATTTTGATGAGTAGTTTGAAATATCATTCTTCGAGACCAAATCCGAAAGGGCGGTTGACTCTACTATCCCCAATCCACAGTTTCTTGTAGACTTGGAAACTGAAAGGGCTAACCGGTCAATTGATAACTACATTATGGCACAGCTTCAAACTCCAATTATTAACCCCCTACAAACTGCGCACACTCCTCCAACACCTCCAAGGCCAAACCTACCAAGAGTGATGGCTACTCGTTTTGCACCTCTTGCGCTGCCTCATGTTTTAGATGATATGCCTGCAGATTATCAAAGAAAAATCCCGGTTTTTGATGGTGCTCTTAACAACATTACCACTCAGCAACATGTGGAAAGAATGGCAGATTTACGAGATCAATGCAGAAAATGTGGCAATGAGACTCTTTGTACAAACATTTGCAGGTGAAGTGAGGAAATGGTTCAGAGGTTTTCCGGCTGCACGTATCGCTACCTTGGCCGACCTACAAAGACCATTTTTAGGCCGCTGGGAAGTGAAAAAGAATCCTCTCAAAATTCTGGCTGAATATGAGAAAATCAAATGAAACGCTGGTGAGTCGGTCCAAGACTACTACATTAGATTCAATTATGTTTATAATGACATTCCCGATCATCTAAGGCCACCCCTGGGGCTATCCATGGTGAAGTTTTCGGATAGTTTTGATGCTAACATGGCTTATCAATTAAGAGAGAGAGAACTGACCACAATGGAAGACATGCAGAAGATCGCGGTCAGCGTTGAAGCAAATCTACTGACCAAGAGGGCTAGAGCAAAGGCAGAAAAGAAGGTCACCATAAAAGAAGAATCTTCGTTGGTAGATCAATTACTCCGGAAGGTAGAGCATATGCTTGAAAGGGTGAAACTTGACAAACCAGAGTCACAAGTTAGAAATCCTAACTTCCGTGGCCAGCAACAGCCACAATATAGAATAAGGCAGAGAGATCAGCGAGCCTAAGAGTAGATAGCACAACAGCCAATACAGCCACCTTTGCAACAAAATTTTGTGCATGGACCAGAGTCAGATGAGGACAGGAATATAATAGGTGAAGAAAACCACTTCTTTACTCCTGATGATTTGCCTATTTATATTACTGAGGATGAGGGGTATGCAGAAAGCTCGGCTGTACGCAAAGATGCAGATTTCATTCTAGCCAATGACACCGTTTTGGAGGAAGAATCAGATGAGTACCAAAGAGGCTATATGAATTCTCTGTCCACCTAGCAGCAGCGATATTCACTTAGAAACAGAGACGTGTTGGTTAAACCAATTCAGAAGAGGAAGGACGTTGAGGCATCAAAGAATGATTCATTAGTTGCACAAAGGAAAGGAAAGGAGGCGGTTGATCCTGATAGCAGCAAATCACCATCAGCAGAAAAATCAAATCAGCCAATTGCATCGAAAGAAAAGGAAAGGAAAGAAATCCCAGTCAAAGAGGTAGAAAATATTTCCACTTTTAATTTAGAGAATGAAAATTCTAAATTGAAGGTATCCATTCCCTTGATTGAAATAATGAGGAACAACAGTTACAGAGGGCAAGTGTCTAAAATTTTGAATTTTTACCCAATGTCTGACATGGTGAATGTCGAATATGATCAACCCGAAATGATTTTTGGGCCAGCATCAAATGGTGAGTCTCCTTATAATGATGTGCCACCTTTTTATATCAGTTTAAGATTGCATGATTTTGTGTTACATAACGCCATGTTCGATTCTGGAGCTTCTCACAATATCATGCCCAAGGCTATCATGGATAAGCTAGGTTTGGATGTCACCCGGAAATACCATGATCTCTATTCATTTGATTCCAGCAGAGTAAGATGTATCGGGCTTATCAAAGACTTGGTTGTGAGTCTGGATCAAATCCCAACGAAGAATTTTTTGATGGATATTGTCATAGCAAATATTCCTCCCAGGTCGACATGCTTCTTTCCAGGTCTTGGGTAGCAAAATTGAAAGGGACACTACAACTAGATTTCTCCTATGCAACGATTCCAGTGTTTGGCCAAATGAGGAAACTGTATCAGGAACACAAAATGAAATACATGATTACAAGCAAGGAGAAACCAATAAATCATCCGATTAATTATGTACATACATATTTAGAGTCTTTCGTTTTGTATTCTGATAGTTTCAATGATATCGATAGTCAGTTAGTAGAAGCTGATAATATTCCAGAAATAACAGAAAATTTCAGAGGAGTTTTAAAGAAGGAAGGACAAGAACATCAGAACACCGTTGAGCGATCAGTCGAAAAGCAATGGACAACAAGTAAACAAAGCACAACAAACAGATTTTCAGCACTTGCAAGAAGAGGAAGAAGGTTTGTGGACCATGGATTTCGATGGAGCAGTGGGAAATGATGGCGTTGGAATTGGGATTTGGGTACGCAGTCCTTTCTCCGCCCCGAACAAAGTGCCTAGTAACATGAGGGTATGCTCTTACAAGTTAGCTTTTGATTGTTCAAACAATGAAGTTGAGTATGAAGCTCTGATTCCTGGTCTAAAAATTCTAAGAAAGCTGAATGCTAAGAGGATTGCAGTATATGGTGACTCCGAATTGGTGATTAAGCAGGTCAGAGGCGAATATCAAGCAAAGCATCCTCGGATGCGGGCTTACTGTAATGCAGTTCTAGACATCCTAAAATTATTTTTAGAATATACCTTGACATGTGTGCCTCGTGTACAAAATAGCATTGCTGATGCTCTTGCTAAGGCAGCAAGTAGTTTGAAGATCCCGATGAACTCCAGTATAAATTCGACATCAATATCAAGCATTGTCCGACTATCCTGAACAATCAGAGAGATTGGCAAGTTTTCCAAGATGATGAGGAGATTGATGATTTTCTGCAAAACAAAGGTAAGTTCAAAGAAACCTCAATTGAGGTAGAAAATGATGATGGTAAAGATAATGGGAAAGATGATGTGGAGATCAATCAAATGGACGTGTTGTAGCTAAAGAATAACATTATTCCTAAAGGCTTGATACCTTTAGAAGAACTCTTTGATCAAGATGATGTAGGCCGCAAACCAACATTGCAGCCAACAGAGAAGGGTGTGGAAGAGGTCAATGTCGGAACAACTGCTAACCTAAAATGGTAAAATTGTCTAAAGCATTGCCACAAAGGATAAAATCCAAATATATCAGTTTGATGTCTTCATTTGCCGATGTGTTTGCTTGGGACTATTCAGACTTAAAGACATATGATACCAATATAATTTAGCACACTATACCCATTAAGCCCAATCAGAAACCTTTCAGACAAAAGTTGAGAAGGCTAAATCCAAAGCTGCTGCCATCAATTGAAAAGGAGATAAACAGGTTGTACAAATCAGGAATCATTGTTCCCATCGGATTTTCGGATTGGATCTCTAATTTGGTGCCCGTACAAAAGAAGACAGGTGAGATTCGCTTGTGCATTGATTTTAGAAATCTCAATAAAGTTTCATTGAAAGATAACTATCCACTGCCCAAAATGGACCATATACTTCAGCGAGTAGTGGGAGCATCTCGTATGTCACTACTTGATGGTTATTCTGGATATAACCAAGTTTTTGTCCATGAAGATGACCGAGACAAGACATCATTCACCACTCCGTGGGGAACTTTTCATTACGCTAAAATGAATTTCGGTTTGAAGAACACGGGTGCCACATTTCAGCGTGAAATGGACTTGGATTTCGCAAATGAGAAGGATGTCTTTTTGGTTGTGTACCTGGATGATCTGATGGTGTTTTCAAAATCTGATGAAGAACACATGTACCATCTAAAAACTGTCTTTCAAAAGTGCAGAAAGTATGGCCTGTCACTAAATCTGAAAAAGAGCTTGTTCACCATGGAGGAACACAAACTACTCAGGCACATTATCTCAAAAGATGGCATTCTTATTGACCCAGCACGTGTACAAGCGATTCAGCAAATCGATCTGCCCTGGAATAGGAAAGAGATTCAATTTTTCAATGGTAAAATGAATTTTCTACGCCGCTTTGTACCTAATCTTTTTGAACACCTAAGAGAGATTACAAACATGCTTAAGAAGGACAACCAAGTGAAATGGATGGAGGAGGCTGTAAAATCTTTCAATTTAGTCAAATTGGCTCTTTCTTCAGCTCTAGTTCTAGTCAGTCCGGACTACACTCAGGATTTTATATTGTTTTCATTCGCTTCGGAGCATACTATGGCAGCTGTGTTATTGCAGAAAAGAGATGATTACGAAAGACCAATTTCTTTTTTCAGCTGAGCCATAAGAGATGCAGCCTTAAAATACAACATCTTGAGAAGAAGTTCCTTGCACTTGTGAAAGCATTGAAATATTTTCGGGTATATATTCTGCATTCACATATTTTGGCTTATGTTCCTAACACTGCTGTCAAAGACGTTTTAGTGCAGACAGATCCGGAAGGAATATGATGTGGAAATAAAGCCCACAAATCTTGTTAAAGGACAGGTATTGGCAAAGTTAACGGCTGAATCAAACTTGCACACCTTAGACATAAATCTTATCGCTGCTATGCCCGATGAGAATGAGGAAGGTTCGTCAATTCAGGTATCTGAAATGTTTGCTCTTTCTCCGTGGTATTCATATATCATATATGTGCTTAAAAATTTGTCACCACCGCCCGGCATGACTAGAAACAAAGCTAGAACTCTCAAATTGAAGGCTGCCAAGTTTTGCATTCTAAATTCCGCACTTTATTGGAAAGATCCCGGTGGCATTCTGTTTAATTGTTTGGTTGAAAAAGAAGCAAAGAAGGTCATGGAGGATTTCCACGAGGGAGACTGTGGTGGTCACCTTTTTTGGAAATCAACAGCAAATAAAGTCTTGAGATCGGGATACTATTGGTCGACTTTGTTTGCTGATGTATATAAGGTGGTCAAGAGCTGTCATAAGTGTCAGATTTTCCAAGGAAGGCAGAAATTACAGCCTTTACCACTTAAGCCCATTGAGGTGAGTCCCCCTTTTCAACAATGGGGGTTGGATTTCATTGGTGAAATTCATCCTGCTTCTTCTGGTCAGTATAGATGGATCCTCACAGCGACAAAATATTTCACGAAATGGATCGAAGAAATTCCCACTAGATAAGCTACATATGTGGTTATTATTTCATTCCTTGAAAATAACTTCTTGTCTCACTTTGGTTGCTCGAATAAATTAATCACTGATAACGCAACAACTTTCAAATAAAAAAGGATGATAGAGTTTTGTCATAAATATCACATCATTTTGGGTCACTCAACTACCTATCATCCGCAAGGCAATGGATTGGCGGAGTCTTCTAATAAATCATTGGTCAACATCATTAAGAAGCTGCTGGAAATAAACAAGAAAAGTTGGCATAAAAGGTTGGTCAATGCACTTTGGGAAGACCGGGTTAGTCAGAAGAAATCCATTGGTACGTCCCCTTTTGAGCTTGTTTATGGAGTTGATACAGTGTTTCCTACCTCTCTCGCAACCCCGATAGTCAAGCTTCTTTAGGAGGCCGATCGTGAAGATGATCCTATGCGGAGAAGGTTGAATCAAATGGTCCACTTGTAGCAGACCAGAGAAGAAGTTTTCCAAAACACGTCCAAGTTGCAGGAGAAGATTAAGAAAATTTATGACAAAAAAGAAAAGGCGAACAAATTTCATTTGGATGATGTGGTGCTAAAGTGGGATGCAAGGAATGAGGAAAAGGGTAAGCACAGTAAGTTCAAGAATACCTAGAAAGGTCCCTTCAAGATTGCAGCATATCGGGGTCAGAATGCCTTTCTTCTGAAGGAAATGAATGGGGAAGATCGTCTAGAAGGGCTGATCAATGGTCGGCTGCTCAAGTGGTACCATTTCTGAGTTGTTAATGCTGCTTCCACTGTCATCGTAAATACCATTTTATTTCAGTTTGGTTAGAGTTTGTCAAGTTAGTCTTCAAGTCATTTCAAGATCAAATTTGAGTCAATTTTTCGGTCATTTTGGTTTCATAAATGAGTCAGAGTCTTGTGTTGTTTGTCGAAATAATGACTCCATAGCCCAATGGACGAAGGCACTATCTAGCTCTTCCAGAGATCTACTACTCTTGGCACCTCCAAGGAGCTACCATCCCCCATTGGAGCCAATGTTAGAGTCAGTCTTGTCAGTCCTCCGTCAGAGATCAAAACTCTTTCTGCATTTCATTTTTAGGTGTCTCGCTCCATCCATTTAGCTGCATTTCGCTAGGGGCATGCCATAATCTGACGGGAGGGTCTTGTCAGTCATTATCCCTTACCCCTCATGTCTGGCACCTGCTGGCTTACGTCTTTTCATCACTGTTTATTAAAGTCCATGACAGTCAATGTTTGATCTTTTAATGGACAAGAGTAATTTTCAATCATTAGGGCTAGGGATTAGTCAATTTGGTCTTCAACCATGTCCAATAAATCCATGCAGGCCAGAGGGACACCCTTACAAATTTTTGATTTAAAAAATTTCATCGTCATGTTGATAGATTACGACTGTTCTTCAAAACTCTATTTTGAAGAAAAGTCAAACAGTGTGTCATTTGTGATGATTTTCAAAAAATTTCTAGTTGATCTGTTCAGGCGCATTCATGGTTTCCTTGGCCAAATGCCATGTCAGCAACCCCTGCGAAAAAGTGCCAAAAATTTCATCATTTTAGCTAAAAATCCAAAATGGAAAAGTGAAATACAGAGTTGAATTAAATCAAGGAAAAAGTGCCAAAACAAAACATTACCAAAGTGGGTTTTGAAGAAACAAAAATCAAAACCATGACTCCAATGTCTTTATATAGAATTTTCACAAGAAACAATGTCATTTTGCACACCAAGGTTAGAGAGAAGCATTTCAAAGTGATTGTGAGAGCTAGCGCATATTTTGGGTGAGGTTGGAGGTGTTTTGACAGGCGCGGCGCACAGGCAGAGAGGCGCGAAACACTGAGGGAGCGCGACACACTGGGCATGACCACACAGTGTTGAAACAACATGGGCATGACGCACACAAACGACATGGCGCACTGGGTATGCTACATGGCGCACACCCATAAAGGCCTGATTTTGCTCCAAATTGCAACAAATCGCCTTTGAATCCCTTGAAATTGCCAGGTTGGGTCGACATCTCGGTTGCTCATCCATTTTTTTGAATATCTTGATGGTTTATGGCCATTTATAGTTGCAATAAAAAACTCTTAAACCCTACCACTTGAAGTCATCAAAACCATTGCTGTTAGGGTTGCAAATTTGTTATGTTGATGCCAAGGTTCCTCCTCCCTTTCATCTTTCCCTTCTTTCCATCATTCCCTTGCCCCCTATTCCATTTTTCCCATCTTTCCCTACCCTAAAACGTTACTAAACCCCTATTCCCTATCCCCTCCACTCATTTGTCAAATGTAAAACCCCAAAATCCTACCTTATAAAAATCCCCAAACCCTCCTACATGTCCTTAAACAAAATTTCTCCCCATAATCCCTAATCCCTTCATATTATTCCCCTTCCTAACAGTCCCTTTTGCATTGTTCCCCTTGGTGGCAGAATTCATAACAACACATAGTTTCATACATCATCAAAGGATAGTCCAATCACAGTCCATATGCAACAGTCATGGCATCTGAACATTCATCGGATTATGAAATGGAAACCAAAAATGATTCATCCTCGGAAGAAAAGGCTCCCCGGAGACATCATAAAAGTGACAGACATGTTAGGGAAGAACCAACCACCCTTACAAAATTACAGGTCTGCCCTCTTACTATGTCATGTTTCCAGCATTTGTCATGTCTTGAGTTTTGTCAAAGGTGGCTAGTGTTCGATTTCATCATGAGTTGGCTCATCTTTTTGCGCTTCACTTACATGGAGAGCATGCTATCTTAGCCGGTGTCACCTTCACACTTACACCTGAAACTGTCTCATTAGCAACCAGCATACCGAACATTGGAGAACCATGGCACAAGAAACATAAGGTTGATCGGCAACATTATGAGCCATACATTAAGGCCAGCTTCTTGAGGCAACTCAAAAGAGTCTTTGCATTCCAATATCTGAAAGATGAATATGCTCCACTAATGAAGTTGATCATGAAATATTTCAGCTGTGAGGGGAGGTTCTCTCATTTATATGCTTATCACATCAGGTTGCTCATGCATTTTACCAGGGTACGGATGATGAACATATCCCATATTTCATTTGCAGGAACATAGAGAGGATGAACACCTTCATGCAGCACAAAACCCCTCAGCAACAACTTAATAGTGTTTATCATTTTGCTCTTATTAAGATTTTGGTGGTTCATCAGTTGGAATTACAGGGCATTACTTGGGATGATTTCATCTCCCGTGACCTCTTCAGCACTTCACAAGTATTATCAGAGGTTGAACATGAGATAGCTGGTCCTTCTCATCAGTATGAGCGCCATGAGACCACTAGTGTGCCGGTATTAATCACATATCAGAGAGGCATTAGACATTTGTCCGTAGCAAAAAAGCGAGTGTTATCTCCACCCGGGGTGGAAGGGGCCTCACTTCTGACATCGACAATATAGGTACAGGATAGGGGCAAGGGGCCCATGCATGACGAGGGGCCATCAGGTGAACGAGAGGTCGACTTCATTGTCATTCATGATGATGATACAGATGTGGAGAGTTCCAAACTTAGAAGGACTGTCCAGGAGTAGCAAACAGAGATCCAAGCCTTGTCTCTCAATTTGGAGAGGGCTAAGTAGATTATCAGGTACTTGGAGCAGAGGAATAAACAGCTCGAAGACCAGCAGGAGATCATGGAGCTGCAAAACATCCGCGAGAATCGCCGATTTGCCCAATAGAGGAGGATTGAGCTCACTCCATTAGAGCAAGAGATTAATAATGACCGAGAGTCTTGGCTTGAGCAGATCAACATCCACCTTGAGAGACTGCTAGAGAAGGCTGACAAGGACAAAACATTATTGAGACATATGGTTCATCACTACAGGGCACGAAACATGAGTTCAAAGGCTCGGATAAGGAATTTGAAGGCGAAATTGAGGAGAGCGACAAAAAGACAAAAGAGGCAAAAAGAGAAAGATCGGCTCCGAATCTTGGCTAAATTCTCTTTCGCCTAGCATGGCACTTCATAGAGAATCTCTAGCCTAAATTTCAAAAAATTTGGGGCATTTCTGGTCATTTGACAAATTTTTGTGCACAAACAGGGTTTTTCTCCCTGTGCGCTGCGCCACTGGCGCGCGCTTATGCTAGGGAGCTCCAAATGGAAAAAAATTTACATTTTTGGATTCGGCATGAAAAATCATGACTACTGGTGCATGGTAAAGAAGTTTGGGCAAGTTTTGAGTCCTCAGGAGGTAAAAAACACTAAAAAAATGACCTCTCTGCCCTTATTTTGACACACAGGAAGCAGTCTTGGGAGATTGAAGTTTTTGAGGGGAAAATGAGCACCACATTCAGAAATTCCACTTGGGTTGGAAAGTAGACAGGTAGGGATTTCTAACAAGAACACTTGGGCACAATTTGGACTTCAGCAAGTACCTCAAAACCACCTCTAAAGTGGTGCGACGCATACAGTTTTAGGCGTGGTGCACAGAGACCCAAAGGCCAAAATCACTTCCGCTCCGCAAAATTTCGATTTGCGATTTTCTCCAAGTGTGCCCGCTCATTTACACTATATTTTTCCTGACACCTAAGGCAAATTTTAAAAAGTATTTTCACTCAATGTTGGCTTCTATCCAAGTTGCAAAAGGAAGGCGAGCAGTCACCCAAAAATCTATGCTACAATTTTGTCATTTTTGTAACATTGCACCTGTCACTAATGGTTGGCTTTCCATTTCTAGTTTGTAATGATTTGAAAAACTCCCCAACTTTGGGTCGTTCCATTTCCTAATGGAAAAATCTATTTATTGTATGAAAAACCATTTGCAAAGGTTTGGTTGTAATTTCTGGGAGACTGTGGGAGAGAAACTCAGTTACTCATTGTACATTTTGACAGAGAATTAATGAAAGGTAGCGGCTCTGGTTCATGAGATTCATGTGGTGTGATTTTTAGCAAATGTATTTTCTTTATGTTTCATATATATTTCGTTATGTTTCATAGTTCATTCATATTCATTTCCAGTGAAAGTTTATAAGTAAGAAAAGGTATCATGTTTATTGCTCTGCGTTTGGGAAAGTTTCACATTCTGTGTTCTTCTTCTGTTGAAAAGGATTCATGTGTTCATGCCCTTTTCACCCTCCTAAATAATCTTTCCATTTCGTATTATTTCAAATTTAATTGCTAGACTTTCCGCCTGTCTTACCTCACGAAGTAATCTGTGCCTTTGTGTTAAATTCTCTGCTCATGCCGTTCGTTGGTCCCATACATCCCAGAAACCCAGTCATTTATCAAAATATACCTCTTGTTTCCATAGTTAACTACCTAGCCTAAAATCAATATTTCAATTTGAGTCATCTCAGACTTTATCGTGTACTTTTACTGAGTGTGACCTGGAAAGAGCCGTCTCCTGTTCTGTTAGGGCTAGCTACCATACTGAGCATGGTTTGTGGTTACCCTAAATTTTGCCTTCCTTCAGCCTAAGGCAGATTTAGGTGCTAACAGATCCCTGAGACAAGGGATGCCTTTGCATGTTACCTTAGGAGAATCAACCTGTGCATGCAAGTTTTTTTTGCTCAGTCCCAGAGGGAACTGATCAACTCAGTTGCACATGCAAGAGGATGTTCGACTGCTTGAAGCAAATGCACATTCCTGGCTAGGAGCTAGGTTGACTACACAAGAGGATTGTGTAATTTTTGGGTAGACCAGCTGACTGCTACCCAAATTTGTGCAAATCCTGGGTTGAGAAACCTTGCTAGGGAAATTTGTACAAATCCTGTCGGGAGTGTTCACTGGCAGGATTGTGAAATCTGAGAGCCCAGTAGGCTTCCAGAGAGGATTGCGCAATTTCTAGAGGGAAGGCAGATTACCCTCAAGAAATGCGCAATTTTCAAGGGGAAACTACTCAGCCTACCGCTGGACCAAGTCTGGTTGAACAACCTGTGAGGGGAATGGATTGAATGTGATTGATAGGCTACCTTTGTGCGAGGAAAACACTGAAGCTTAAGTACTTGACGAAGCAAGAAAAAGTGTTGTGAAAGTTTGGAAGGGAGGCTCCAAAACGAAGCTAAGGCAAAATTTTGGAGGGTGGTTGTAGCCACTACAACACATTAGTAGGCACCTACCATTCATGATGGCCTCCATCTTGGAGGGATCTATATTCAATTCTCCTCCACTAATCACATATCCCAAATACACCAAGGATTGTTGCGCAAACTCATACTTCTTAAGATTTTCTTGCAGCCGGTGCTTCTTCAATGTTTCCACCGCCTGCATCAAATGTGAAATATGCTCCTCCCAGGTAGTACTATATGCCAGTATACCATCCAAATAGACAATAATAAATGAATATATAAAAGGGTATAGTAAATCATTCATTAATATCATAAATGTAGCTAGTGCATTACATAGGCCAAATGGCATAACTAACCACTCATACAAACCTTGCATGGTTTTGAAGGTGGTCTTCCATGTACCTTTTTCTTTGACTTGAACCTGGTGATATCTAGACTTCAAATCCAGCTTGGTGAAATACTTTTCTTGTTGTAACTGATCTAGTAGATCGTCTATCCTAGGCAAGGGGTATCTATTCTTGAGAGTGATTTTATTCAACATCCTATAATTTATACACATCCCCCAAGTCCCATCCTTCTTAGACACAACGATGATGGGTGACCCTCATGGTGATTTACTCAGTCGAATGAAACCCTGTTCCAGCAACTACTAAAACTATTTCTTCACCTCACTTGCTTCTATAATATACTGCCTGTACATCTCAATATTTGGCAATGGGGATTCTAGCAATAGTTTGATCTCGTGCTCCACTTCTCCCTTAAGGGGTATCCCTTTAGACTCTCAGAACACATCCTTTTATGCATGTAAAAACTCCTCCAATTTTTGTTTTTGTTTATTAGTACACCCTTCTAGGGATGCCTTGCCTCTTATTGACTCCTCTACAAGCTGGTCTTCTCTTAAAAACAGTAAAACATACTTCTTGTTGGAACTGATCAATTTCTAGGCTTGGTTGGCACTTACTAGTGAAACTTTCGACTTGCCTTTATATGCATTGATGATGAATGATTTTCCATCTTTGATGAGCCAATACTGCTTAGCTTTCCTCATGAATATTACATCATGTATGGACATGTATGGACTCCCAAACATGACTCCACATATATTAAGGCGAACCACATCCAGATCTACTTCATAAATAAAATCAGCACTAGTAGCAAATCTAATTTAACACTGTTTTGTTACCTTTAGCTTAGTATCCTTATGTACCCATCCCAGTGGATATGGGTTTGAATGATCACGAACTTCTAGCCCCAACTTCTTGACCAAATTTGCTGCAATGATATTTTCCTAAGATCCTAAGTCAAAGAGACCATCAATCTTCATCTTCTTGACCTGTATCTTTACATGGAAGAGTTTGGTCATTTCTTTCTCTTCATGTTGCTGAAGGCTACTCAGATTCACCTCCTTCTACTTTGACATACAAATGATCTTCTCATCCACATCTGAGTTTCTTTCAACTTGGTTGCTCAAATCAATAGCTATGATATTCTTCTTCTTATTATATTTATTTTTGATCTTCGGGTTCAACTCTGGATGCAATTTCCAACACTTCTCCTATATATGGCCATCAATGTTGTAGTGGCTGTAGTGGTTTATGGGATATTTGCAGTGGTATGTTGTGGCTTCAGTCTTTTTATCTTTTCCCCCTTTTTTCTTCTTCTCCCACTCCTTAGAAGTTTCATATTTCTCCTTATGCTTCGATCCACTTGATTGTGCTCTTTTCAGGCCTATGTTCTCCAAGTACTGTGCTTGTACACAAGCCTCATCTACCATTTTGGGCTTGAAAACCATCACTTTCTCACGTAGATGGAGGTGCAAACCCCCGAGATACTTGAGGAGTACATTTGGGTTCTTTGGAGAGATACCCAACATTATAGCCATCTTTCTAAATATTGTGGTGTACTCCTGCACGCTTTGGCCCGACTTTTGCCTGAAGTAATGCCACTGGACCCACTGGTCTTCCACGTGCCTAATGGGATAAAACTGTGACTTAATGAGTGTTTTTAAATCCTCCCACTTAGTCACTGGAGGTTCTCCCTCCAACCTCAAGGTTTCGGTGTCACTCTCCCACCAAGTCAGTGCATGGCCCTCCAATTTCAACTGCATGAATGAGATCTTCTACCCTTCCTCGATCTGATGGGCACTGAAATAAATTTCCAGTTGCTGCAACTAGTGGTTCAGCTTCAAAGTTTCGATCTCACCATGGTATGGCTTGATATCAACTTCTTCTTCCACTTTAAACATGGATTGGTTCACGACACTCGAATTGGGTTGATCTTTTCTAGCTTCTTTCTTCGACTGGTTATCTGCATCTTCTTGATCTCTCGATCCCCCTTCTAATTTTTCCTTTGCATTTGAACCCCCTCTTCTCCAAATATCCTTAAATTATTTCTTAAGGCCTCAATGAGGAGGTTTACATTGCGGTTTATATCTGTGACTTATTCTTTGAGACATGAAAACCTCACCTCTATAGGATCACGAGGTTTGTTCACAGGTTCATCACCCATGATTAGGGTTTCACGATTTTCAACGTCGCCGATCTAGATCCCTGCAATCTCCAAAAAATACCCAAATAAACTCGCTATGATACCAAATGATCCATAAAATACTGTGGATATTCCACTGGACAGTTCATCACAACATATTTGATAATATTATATTAAAAATATGAGATTCTACAATATTATAGTTTTATTTAATTTCTAGATTTGTAGATTTTACTGTAATTGGTGCATGCATGCGAATGTAAATTATGAAAAAAATTAGAGGATGGTTAAAAAAATCTCACACACACATAATACACAAGATATTCTCTCTAGGAAACCCTTTCAGGAGAAAACCCAGCTGGAAGGTGAGGTCGCTTTGCTCTCTTTCTCTATCTAGATATATGGTTGCAGATACAAAGAAGTAATGTTTGTGGCCCATGGGATGGTACAATGCACAAATCCTCTGTGTGTGCTCTACCTCCTATCTCTCGTGGTTATCTTTTCTCATCTATGGTACAAAATTCTCTCGAAACAATGAAATACCTCTTCCTTCTAGTGGCTTGGTTATAACACAGCCCGATAGCCTACTAGTGGTTAAGTTTGACTATAGAAAATATTGACTATAGTTACAAAATAAACTCTTCTAGAGTATTCTACATCAAAAACACGTGTCTATATCCTTTTCCATGAATAATGGGGCTGACGTGGCACCCTCCCAAACTATAGGTGGGAAAATAGGAAGGTCAACCTCCAAGTGGCATAACTTTTGGATACAGACTCTGAATGACACAATTATTGTGCCGTTGGGAATATGTTTGCATGTAAAACAACATGAGAAGGTGTAGCACTTTGGCGACAAATTTTTACCCCCAAAAAACGTCGTTTGATGCCTCAAAACGCTATTGGAAGGTTTCAGACCTCGTTTCACCAAGTTGGGTCCCACCAGTAAAAATAGTCATGTGAGTTGATTCCTCCACTTTTTCCACTCCAAATGCATTGGGATGGATAAAAAAAATATAATGATCTAATCCAGATTGTCGATAATTTGCAATATTTCACATATATTATTGATAATATGTGTTTTCAACGCATTAAGGAGTGCAGAGTGCGAAGGGGTGGTAAATGTTTTAATTGTGCGCAGTGTAGAAGGGAAGTGAAAATTTTGATTGTGTGGAGTGCAGAAGTGGAGTTGAAACTTTTATTGTATGGAGCACTTCTCCATGTTCCCTTATCTCCACACATAGCTCTTTTCTGCACCTCCACACTTCGCACATGTGGCCACCTAACAATGTGCCTTAGAATTATAATGGCATATCAACATTGTTTGATACATTGTATGAAATGCACAAGTGTGGATTCATACATTGTAATGAACATATTTAATAGTTACGCATTAAAAGGAGACTTCATTTAACATCAAATACTATGTTTCTATTTAAAGTTAAAACAATTATTTGTATTATATTCAAAGATTTGGGTTTTTAGATACATTGTATATGATGGCTAACTAATTGATTGATGTATGCAGAGTGCGAAGGGGTGGTAGATGTTTTAATTTTGCATAGTGCGAAGGGGCACTGAACGTTTTCATTGTGTGGAGTGCGTAAGTGGAGTTGGAAATTTTATTGTACGAAGAGCTTCTCCATGTTCCCTTATCTCTGCACATATCTCTTGTCTGCCCTTTCGCACTTCACACATGTGGCTGCCAAAAAATGTGCCTTAGAATTATAATGGAATATCTAGTTTTTTTGATACATTGTTTGAAATGCACAAGTGTGGATTCATATATTGTATTGAACATAGTTAATAGTTACGCACTAAAAGGATACTTCATTTAATATTAAATATTATGTTTCTATTTAAATTTAAAACAATTATTTGTATTATATTCAAAGATTTCGGTTTTTTGATACATTGTATATTAAATATTATGGTTCTATTTGAAGTCAAAACAATTGTTTGTATTATATTCAAAGATTTGGGTTTTTTAATACATTGTATATGATGGCTAAATAATTGAGGTACAAAATATCTCGAAAGAGAGTTTATGTTCCTTGAATTATGAAATTTGCTTGAAGGCATTGGTTATTTATTTCCATTATGTTTGATGTTAGCATTTATGTTACCAAAATCAATTGACATAAACACATTGACTTGAAATTATTAATGAAATTTGTAATTTGACTTTCATCAGTATCTTGTTTGAAAATCATGGCTTGTGAGATTGTTAATATGGGTTGCAATATTTCATCATCATTTGTATCATCAATACATTTAGTATCTTCTAATTCAATTATTTATCTTGCATGAGGATATAATGTATATTTTTTGTTGCATATCCATTGGAAATAGTCATATCTTCAAATCAAAAACTAATAAATGCATCGATTGTGGTTAACCATGGCCTTCCTAAAATTAATGGATGAACTCCCAAGTTTATTTTAGGTGTTAATATCATGAAATAAAGTAGGTGCTCCCACGAGTCTAATGAAATAATAATATATTCTAATACAACTTCATGTCTAATAGTAGATTTGTCTATCAATTGAAAGATAATTGTTGTATAATGAAGATTTTTCAATTTTAGTTCATCCATTATTCCTCTTGTCATTAAATTTATTGTTGTTCCTAAATCTATGAGTGTGTTTAGAATTGAAATATAATTAATGTCATTTTTTACAATCACACTTCCTGGATTGAAAATATTTTTCTATGTCTTTCCCATCATTATATCTCTTAAACTACCAATAAGATGCACTTTTTGTGGTTATTGTAACATACACCCTAACAATCCCAGCCCCTACTAAGGTTAGCATGAGGCAATTATTTTGATGACTTGACTCCCATAGTCACATCATGGAAATGGTGTCTAATGTTTTTCTTTATTTTACCTTTACTAAATCTAAAACAAACGATGCCATTGCGTTTGTCTCATTGAGATGATTCTAACAATATAAAATTTTGTCCCAACCCGACTCCTGGATCATCAGATATGGTCGACTGAGGTCATAGCCAATTAAATAGTGCCATGCCATGTGGCACTCACACATCCCTTACGTGGAGCCCTCGTGGCTACCCATGTCATAATTCACTTGTTAGCTAGTAACTCACTCATACTCTAGGTCATATTTGACTCATCTCGTTGGATCATAAGGCTCAATGGGAGGAATTAAAAAACACATATAAATTCATTTGACATGTGTAGGTGTGGGCCACCCTTGCCACCTCACCTATAGACTTCAATCCCACACATTCCCTCATAATCTCCGTCCAAATATGTCATGACGGTGAGGACCGATCGAATGTGGAAAATACATGTCACATGTTAACCAACGCTAGGGTGACAAGCCTATTGCAATGTCGCAGATTGCTAGAAGATGGGAATGAAAACTTTCTCGTCTCCCTAGTGTCTATCTCCCAAAAGGTTCAATGGTGTGTGAAAAGGATACTGCTCGAGGTGACTCAACATTGGGGGATGTAGCATGAGGGCCCATTTGAGTTTGGGAAGGCGAGAGATCAAACACCAAGTAGAAGTATTTCCCACCACTTCTCACACCATCCTAGAAGCATGTCCTTGGGAGGAATAGAGTGCATTTCCAGGAGCAGGCTGGGGTGATGAGGCTTCAGGTTCATGTGAAAGGTGAAGCACGAATACCTAGTAGAAACCATTGAGAACACCCATGCGACAACTGAGTTGTCTTGATGCTTGAAGGAATAGACAGGTCAAGGTGATGTGCCCTGGAGGGCCATGGTGATAGATTATGGTCTCATGCAAGCATAGTTAAGGCATCATGGGTGTTGAAGTTAGATTCCAATATTGTATGCCACAACCAAAGGTTCCATTGAAAGGGAGATTTTATAAGGGACATGGTTGTAGTATAACACTTAAGCCCGAGCAATGGTTAATAAGTATAAGGGAATTCTCACGCCACACTCTTATATGAGTTCTCTTCCCACCCCATAGTCATGATTATTGTTGGTATGAATGGTATTCAAGCCATAATCGGGTGAAGCAAGCGCCTGCATACAAAGTATATCTAAGTGTATAAATGTGTGAACGTAACCCACATACATGAGAACAATATCCTTCCAAATCTTGAGAAAGAAAAAAATGGACAAGACATACAACCATTTCTATAAGCAATATGGAAAATAGGATAGAGACTTTGTTGGGAATCACAATTGTCGTTAGACCAAAACCCAGAGGTTTTAGTCAACAATTGCATTGCTAGAGATAAGGATCCATGAGAGGTGGTTAGTCCATTAGTGAAACACAAGGAGAGCATTGTTTTATCCAAAGTCCAATAATATCTCTCGCAATGTGAGTTAGGCATGTGTCGGACTCGTGACCTATGCTCTGATACCACTAGTTGGGAATCACGATTACCGTTAGACAAAATTCCATAGGTGTTAGTCAATGATTGCATCGCGAGAGATTAGGATCAACAAGAGGTGGTTATTCCATGTCATGAAACACAAGGGGAGCATTGGTTTATCTAATGTCCAACAAACTTGGCCATTAATAATCTCTGAGGCTCTTTATATGAAATTCAATCTTGTAACCACTCTGAGGTCTGCGGGCCTCTTAGACTGATAATAACAAACAAGAAACAAGTTCAAAAAAAATTGAGATCTACTAACCTCCTTGGAATGATAATAACATAAAATGAGCTCGTGAATGCAAAACCATTAACCAAATTTCTTATAGGAATTCATCATTCCTCAAAGATGGAAGCAATCACATTCCTTATTTAGTCACATGAATAAACCAACACATTAAATCAATATAAATATAAAATTTAACCCAACATACTAAACAAATTTGAACATTCAAGTGAAATATCATGAGTAAAACTTATCTTATGGTCTAAAAGGTCTAGCAACTGAGATCGAGACTATCTCCACCCAACCATATACAAGCTACAACAACTATCACTTATCACTGTCACCCCTGAGCTATATTCCAAAGCTTAAGGTGGAGTGCTATCAGAGGACTTTTAACCAATAAAAAAATTCTAAGATGAGATGTCACAAGGCCACACTACCTTCATCCACCAGCTACACACACATTATATTGCACACTCTTTAAGAGTATTCACATTCATGCCAACATACCACAATGCATATATTTTTAGCTCACTTTCAGGAGAGAGACCGTAATAATGAAGGTTCATCAGTGGATAAGTTTTTGATGTAAAAATATATCACTTTCTAGATAATTCGTTAGTGATTGAAGCACCATAACATCAACCCCAAGGAAACTCCTGTGGTTCTTCAACCTTCACAAGCACTTGAGTGACTCTTCCCAATCCAACATGTTCATTAATCGACAAGCTCCCAGTGGGTTCTTCATCCCTATAGAAAATACACTAGTCTTTATGATTCTTATGCCTAGAAGGCTCTAATAGGGTTCTTTAGTTGTTGTTTAACTTCTCCCTAGCACTAAGAAACAACAATCCAAGATGTTGTCTTCTCTGCAATATTCCATAACAATTCTCGATGCTCTTCTCTTGTTTTTCCTTCCTCTTTTTGAAGTTGCTTTTGTGCAAGAGAGAGATATTTCTTTATGTCCTCTTTTTTTTTGTTGTAAAACTCCTCGCCTGATTTTTCCTTACCTATTCAATGGTTAGCCACATGCCTCTTCTCGAGGTTCCATGTAGCCCATACCTTGGACAACAAAACTGACTACAAATTGGAATGTTTTTGTCCTTTCTCGCATATTGTTGGAGGCTAAGAACACCTGGGCATATCATTTTCTTGTTTTTTAAACTTATTTCACAATGAACTCATTTAAGACCATTTCAGCCAACCCAAGCCTACAATTAAAAGAAACCAAATCCTCAAACAATCTTCCTCAATCAATATCCTTCCTCAAGAAATGGAATTTGCGTCTCTCTCTCGGTCATTTAATTAATTACAATTATTTACAATGAGAGAAAATAGTAACTAGGGGATGTCACAGTCCCCTCCCCCTTGGGGGAACACCATTCTCAATGTTCTATAATAGTAGAAAAAAACAAACATAATTGATATCGACCTTATACACACATGCAACTGTACAACATTTACAATTTATTCACAATTTTTCCTTAACAAATAAGAAATTTTATGTTTCCCTCATTTGGTCAGCCATTTCCCACGTGGCTTCCTCAAGCCTAAGGTGTTTCCATTGGAGTTTGACTTTCTCAATTTTGGAGCATGAACTTCCTATGCTCTAGGATGCGTAGAGGTTCCAGTTGAAACTATCCCTCTAGTTCCACCTATAACATCGTCCAATCAATAACATGATCAATGTCCTATACATATCTTTTAAGAAGTGAAACATGGAAAACATCATGGACTTTCACCGATGGTGGTAAGGCTAATATAAAGGCCACTGGCCCTATTCTTTCAAGTATCTCAAAAGGTCTGCAAAACCATGGTGGCTACTTGGCACACCACCCAATCTTCAAGGCACTATTCTTGGGTTTGATCCTCAAGTAAACATGTTCCCCAACTTGGAATTCTTTATGCATCTTATGTTGATGCGCATAGATTTTCTATTGTCTTGTGCTACTTTTAAATTTTACTTGATTATTAGCATTTGTTGCTCCATTTCTCATAGCATATGAGGCCTAATAAAGACCTTATGCACTAGGTTTCCCCAAGTGATAGGAGCATTGAAACTCCTTCCATAAATTGCCTTGAATGGGCTCATTTTTATAGATTCTTTGTATCCATCATTGTATGCAAGCTCTACAAGTGGAAGATACTCTTCCCACTTCTTTGGTTGGTCCATCACATACATCCTCAACATGTCTTCAAGGATTATATTTGTCTTCTCTATTTTTCCATCTATCTGTCGATGATAAGGTATATCGAATGCCAATTCCATAATAGTTCTTTCCAAAACCTAGAGGTGAAATTTACATCTCTATTTGGATTTGTTTTCTTGGGAACTCCATGCCACCTCACAATCTCCTTTAGGAAGATTTGAGCCATCTAACTAGTTGAATTGGTGGATTTTATTGCCACAAAATGAGTCACTTTTTTCACCTTGCCAATGAATACCATAATTGCATCATGTTGTTTGGAGGTTCTTGCAAAACTGGTAATGAAATCCATGGAGATCACTTCCCATTTCCATTTTGGAATGGGAATGGGCTACAATAACATGTTAGATGTTTATCTCACCTTCACTTGCTAGAAAACCATGCATTTTTCAACAAAATCAACTACATTTTTCAAATTAGGCTAATAGTAAAACCTTTTGATGGCCATGAGAGCCTTTTGGTATCCTTGGTAACTAGAATATGGCTTAACATGAAATTATCTCATTATGAGCCTCTTCAACTCTCCATTGTTTAGCACATAGATTTTATTCTTGGATCTAATTAAACCATCATTGGTGAGATGATATTATTCACCCTTTCCACCATCACCATTTTGGTGTAACTATTATTTTATTTGTTGATGTTTCTCATTATGTTGTCCTACATTTTTGCACATTTTCCTAGGTCCAATCTATAAAAGTTTATGGATACAATGTGATTTAATTAAACTCTTCTATTGAGTGCATTGGGAACCCTGTCTATTTCTCCCTTGATGTATTTAATTTAAAATTTGAATTCGCTAAGTATGGCCAACCATATAGATTTTATTGCATTCAACCAAGGTTGTAAAAAGAATATTTTAGTCCTCCATGATCTATCATAAGTGTGAATCTTCTGCCGAGGAGATAATGCCTCCACATTTTTAATGCATGGATGATGAAAACTAATTCGAAATCGTTACATAGTTTTCCTCATGTTCATTTAGCTTCTATGAATCATAGAAAACTAATTTCCCTTCCTGCATCAAGACTTCATCAAGCCCCTCCTTGCAGACATCTATACAAACCACAAAATATTTATTTGTTTTCAATTCTTAACATTGGTTTCTTATTGAGAAATTGTTTCAACTATTCAAATCTTGTTACATGTTTGAATTTACACTCAAATTTATTTACTTTATTCTATAAGGTGGTTATTGGGTGGCCTATCTTGGAGAAGTTTTTGATGAATCTTTTGTATTAGCCTGCCAAGCCCATGAATGATCTAACATATTTCACATTTTTCGGTATTAACCATTCCATTATGGCTTTGATCTTTTCTGGATTAACTTTTGTCCCCTCCTTGGATACGATGTGTCCCAAATAATGTATTTGTGATTGAAAGAAATCACACTTGTTGAGATTTTCATAAAGCTTGTGTTCCCTTAGTAGTTGTAACATTGTGGCCAAGTGATTTTCATGTTCCTATTCAGTATTTGAATACACCAGAATATCATCAATGGAGATGATCATAAATTCTTCCAAGTAAGGATGCAACACATTGTTCATTAGACCCATGAAGGTGGTAGGGGAATTCATAAGTCCAAAGGGTACCACTATGAACTCGTAATTCCCATACCTCGTCCAAATTTTTTTCTTGGGGATATATTTCTCAATGTCTACTTGATGATACCATGACCTTAAATTGATCTTGGAAAAGACCGATGGTACCTATTCTTGATGGTCACTTTATTTAATTGTCGATAATCAATGCACAACCTAAGTGTACCATCCTTATTCTTTATGAATAGGACTCATTCTCACCATGGAGACATACTTGGCCTTATGTATCCCTTATCGAACATCTCCTTGAGTTGTAGCTTCAACTCAAACAACTATGGAGTGCTCATTTGATATGTTACTTTTAATGTTGGGGCTACTCCTAGTATCAATTCTATGGTGAAATCCACCTCTGTATGATGAGGTAATCCAGGAATATCTTTAGGGAAGATGTCTTGGAATTTCTTCAGGACGAGATATCTAGTTAATATGTCACTGTCATTACTCTCAACATTGTTTCTAGCTTCAACGCTACTAGAAATTTTCACAACAAATAAGATGCATCCCTTCTTGTTGCTTCTCTTGGATTGCATGGCTATAATCAACCTCACCGAAGTGGGATTTCACTTTCTCTGCAACATCATTTCTCTTCCATGTTCATCTAAGCACTCGATTTCCTTTTCAAAACAATCTTCCTTGATATGGTACTTGTACAACTAATCCATGCCTAACAATATACCATATGTTCCATTTAATTTAATTGGGCAAGCCTTCACCCATTACTTGACCCTCTTCTTTATTCTCGTTCCTAATTGGATTAGCTAGGGTTTCTCATGTGGTTCTTGGTTTAATTGGCATCGTTCCACAAATATAATTAGAACTAGGATCAATCAAAATATAAATGATTTGATCGAAAATCTTACCTTCCATCTCAATTATGGAATCCTAATGGTCTGCCTATCGATTGTCTAATGTTGTGTATATATTGAGCATACTATCTTGATATTTGTAGCTTGGGAGTTACTTCAAACCCTAGGCTAGAGGGTTTTGGAGGAATGGGCTTCACAAATGTGACTTGTGGGCTAAGAACCCAAGCCTGTGGGCTTTGCACCCAAGCATATGGGTGTGAAACATCAGGAATTTGAGTTATTTAACACATGGATGTGTTAGAGGAACCTTAGAGGAGAAATGGATAGTGAAAATCACTCAAATCCAAGGTGTCTATCCTAAGATATGAATATTTTTGTGTTGTTGATGAGTTTTATGGCACATAAGTCAGGTCGGCTTGGTGTGTTGGTGTGCCACGAGACATGTTAGGTGACACCACATGAAAGTGTATAAATAGGAGTGAGGAGGAGCCTAATTCCTCATCCAATCATCACACTTGTTTCTCATGTGAAGCCAAGAAAAGAAATTCGCGATTATAGGAATTCTAGTGTGATTGTAGGAATTCAAGGTGTGGTTGCAAGAATTCACAATTACAAAAATACATGCATGATTGTAGGAATTCACGATTATAGGAATTCAGGTGTGATTTCAAAAATTCACGATTACTGAAATTCACATGTGATTGCAAGAATTCACGATTATATGAATTTGCACATGATTGCCGGAATTCATAATTACATGAATTCACATGTAAGTGTGAGAATTCGGGATTACAAAAATTCACAATGTGATTTCAGGAATTCATGATTGCAGAGCCAAAGGGAAGTCTTACTCAGATCCAAGGTGTTTTGGAGAGCATAATTGAACATCTTCAAGGAGGAAGGGTGCAAGATTGGGGTTCTAGAAGAGGATAATTTGTGGAGTTTGTCAGCATCCAAGAGGAAGGGTAATCATACTTGTTGGATTCCCTAACCAGTGAGCATATGTTACAACATGTATTGGACACTCATGGTTTGTTGGAGGGAAGCATGAGAGTGGACCAAGTGTAGGACTAAGAGAGGTAGTTTATTGGATCTCATATGTCTGATCATCTAAAAGAGCAATTTCTTTTAGCCCAAGTTCATCATTGGGGAAGCAAAATTTAAGGGTAATAGGTGAAATCCTTCCTTCCCTATGTTAGTCTTCATTGGAGAAACATAGGAAGACTATAGTGGGAAGAAGCCCCTGAGTAGTTGAGGAACAACATTGGGTATTTGTGCGTTGTTCATAAATGGAGTTGTGAACAATTCAATGGGAGTCTTGATGTGTTGATGCGTTGATGGATGAAAAATCAATGAGAGAGTAGATTGTTAATATGAGATTCAGTGTCCAGATGGATTTGGAGCATTTATAGAGGCAAATGTTGTAGATGGGGAGCCAAAGGACAGGGAAAATGTGTACATGGTATGACCAAGGCAGTTGTGAGGAGCTCTACATCATCTAGATGATTATAGTATCTTGTATTGGGTATATTGGTGGTCATTATGATAGATACCAAGCCCTAGTTGTTATATTCTTGTACTAGTGGATGTATGAGGTCCATTATCCCTAGTACAAGATCCCTAGATAGTTGTATTACTTAGTTGGATTAATATAAAAAAGTTAGGGTATTGTACATAACTTTTTGCAAAAAGTTGTGTATGTTTTGTGCAGTATTATATTTACTACAGTTTGTGTTCCATTGTGTAAAGTAGTGTCAGTGATTTAAGATTATATCCTAGACACCAATATCATGGAAAAATAACATGGTTTCAGAGCTACTTTTAAGGGCCAGTGAATTAGAGTGTGCACTGTGAAGTAGCTTAGAGGGAGTTGGATTGCCTATATCATGGAGCAAAGGATCCAGATAAAGACATGGAGATGTGGTCTTGATAGGCTACATAGTTGGGAGTTCTGGTGGATCGGTGGTAAACTTGGTGCACTTTAGTATGTTGTGTGGAATTTTGCAGATCATGGAATTCCTATGTCTTGTCATGGATGATTGGGACTGCTTGAGGTTTCTTTGGCTTTAACGAGAATAGTATGATTGAGATGGATTCATTTTATGGACTATAGATTGGTAGGCTAGAGCCCTTATCCGATCGTGATGTTGCATATTCGAGATTGGAGGGATGTGCATGAGTTGTGTTTGATCCAGGAGGATGAGTGCTTGTAGGACTAAGTAGCGGGGATGATATTTCGTGTTAGACCGCAAATTAGATTGACCTTGTAAGACACAAGATTAGTGACAAGCTGAGCCAATGGTGATTGTATAGACTCAAAGGGGTTCTAGCTTTAGAGGGAACATCCATATGGAAGTTTAAGGTCTTCAAGTTCATATGTGATGAGAAAAGGAACTACTGAGATTACATGGTTCATTCTAAAGAGTATGCTATAGTTATTGATGCTATGTGGGCTACTGTCACTGGCGATAATGATGATGGAAAATTACTCATGTTGAAAGTACCTCCCTTGCTAAGATGGAGTGTTGAGATTTGTAGCATGGGAGGTACTCCAAACCCTACGATAGAGGGTTTTGGAGGAATGGGCTTCACAAATGTGACTTCTGGGCTAAGAATCCAAGCCAGTGGGATTTGCATCAAAGCATATGGGTGTGAAACCATGAGAAATTTTAGTGATTTGACACATGGGGGTGTTAGAGGACCCTAGAGGAGAAAGGGGCAGTGAAAATCACTCAAATTCAAGGTGTTTATCATGAGATATGAATTTTTCTTTTCTACTGAGGGGTTTTGTGGCAGATAAGTTAGGTCGGCTTGGTGTGTTGGTGTGCCACGAGACATGTTAGGTGACACCACATGAAAGTGTATAAATAGGAGTGAGGAGGAGCCTCATTCCTCGTCCACTCATTGACTTTCTTTGTCATGTGAAGCCAAGCAAAGGAATTCAAGGGTGATTATAGGAATTCACACGTGATGACAGGAATTTACATGTGATTATAGGAATTCAAGTGTGATTTCAAGAATTTGAAATTATAGAAATTTGCATTCACGATTATAGGAATTTGTGCATGATTGTAGGAATTCACAATTACAAAAATTCAATTGTGATTGTAGGAATTCACGACCATAGGAATTCACAATATAATTATTGGAATTTGTTATTGTGAATCCAAAGAGAAGTCTTGCTCAGATCAAAGGTTTTTTGCAGAGCATAAGTGAATGTATTCAAGGAGGAAGGGTGCATGATTGGGGTCCTAAAAGAGGAAAATTTTTGGATTATGTTCGCAGCCAAGAGCAAGGGTAATTATAGTGGTTGGATTCCCTAACTAGTGAGTAGATGCTACGACATGTATTGGACACTCGTGGTCTATTGGAGGGAAGCATGTGAATGGACCAAGTGTAGGACTAAGAGAGGAAGTTTGTTGGAGCTCATAGGTCTGATCCGCTAGAGGAGAAGTTTCTTATACCCCATGTTCATCATTGGAGAAGCACCCCGGGAAGAAGTCCTTGAGTAGATGAGGAAAAACAATGGGAAGTTGTGAGTTGTTAAGAAATGAATTTGTGAAAAACTCAATAGGAGTCTTGATGTTTTGATCCATTGACGGATAAATGATCAATGAGAGAAAAAATTGTTGAGCCAAGATTTAGTGGCCAAATGGACTTGGAGCATTGATAGAGGCAAATGCTGCAGATGGGGAGCCGAAGGACTAGGCAGATGTGTACAAGGTATGACGAAGGTAGCTGTGAGGAGCTCTACATCAGTTAGACAATAAAATTATCTTGTATTGGGTAGATTGGTGGTCATTACGATAAACACCAAGCCATACATGTTGTATTATTTTACTAGGGGATGTATGAGGGCTATTATCCCTAGTACGAGAGCCATAGATTGTTGTATTATTCAGTTGGATTAATATAACAAAGTTGGGTTATTGAACATAATTTGTGTAAAAAGTTATGAATATTTTGTGAACTAGTATATTTACTATAGTTTATGCTCCATTGTGAAAAGTAGACTCATTTTGATACTTGTTTTCATAGTGGCAGTGATTTAAGATTCTATCTTAGACACCAGTATCATGGAAGAACAACATACTACGTGCCACATCTCCCACAATTTCTGCTTCCTATGAGTTGTACAATTTCCAACTAGCGTGTTAGTGGTTAGGATATTAAGACATATAGGAAATAATTAAATATAACTTGTTCTAGTGTTAGTTAGGTAAAGTTTGTTTCTTTACTATGTACTTTTTGTAACTTATAATCTGGCAGTCCGGATATGTTCTAGACATGAAGTGATCTGACGGTTCATTCTCTCCTAGGTATTAATGACACTTGATTCGTGGCTTAACACCCAATTGGTCCATGATCTCTATTTAAAGAGCATGGAGGGTCATTTTTTAGGTGACCATTCATGAGAGAAGCTTATGTAAATTTTCTTTCTTTTACATTAAAAAATTGCATGAAGTGGTCGCATTGGCTTAGGTCGTGGACTGTTTCCCTCTTTGAGGGTTTTAACCACATCAAGAATATTGATGTACTAATTTGTGATCTGTTTGTGAGTAGTGTCCTTTGGTGTTCTATCTAAGGAACTTAGCCTGTAAATTCCTACATGGTATTGTTAGCACTCAAATCTACCTTAGGCTAAAATAAGGTAAAACTCAAGGCTACATCAAACCACGCTCAGCCTCGTAGCTAGCCTTACGAGGACAGGAGAGGGATCTCTCCGGGTCAATCTCGGCAAAGATAATCGATGAGGCTCGAGATGACTAAAACAAAAGCTAATTTTAGGCTAGATATGCAGTACAAAGGTTTGATTTGAGTTTTTAGGAGTTTTTGTGTTGAGACAAGGAAAGGCAAATTTGGGCTTGGGGATGAGGCATAGTTTTTGCAGAGGTCCGATTGGGGCAAGGAAGGCGATTGTCTTGCTGCTTTAAAAGTGAAAGAGATGGATAGATCAGACTGGTGAGGAGCTAAGGAGAGCAAGAAGATTTCAAGGATTCTCCTTAAACAGATGAAAACATGGAAAATTAAACAAACTTAAAGGTAGAGCATAACCATCGATGGATTCTACCTTAACACTTCATTTTTTCAAATTGCAGAAGATGAAAGAAGGAAAATGATACACATAACAATGTACAATTACTGAAAGAAGAAAACCATCAAAACATAAAGCCACATGGATCCCAAACAGTGCTGCAAAACTTGGTCTTTCCTTAGCCAAAAATGCAGAGAAAATATGTACAATAGTATGCCGAAGCAATCCCAAGTGTCCAACCCTGAAAATGACTTAGAAAATACATAATATTGGCAAGCCAACCCATTCCCTTGCCTCTAGGGGTCGAGCTCATCATCCTAGGAGCTGTTTCAACCAATTCTAAACAAAGCACTACAATCTAGGCAGTCAAAACAACTTGCTTCTATAAGGTAGGAAACTGATTCATTCATTTAATTTTCACTTTTTGGTGAATGAATCTTCTAGAACAAGTAACTAAGTGCCAAAATTACATCATGTTCACTTAATTACATCAAAATAAGTCAAAAATTACATCAAGAAGCAAAACTAGTCAAACTGGCCGAATTTCTGAGCTGGAAGGTGAAAAATTGGGCCAAAAACCTCTGTGCGCCGCGCTGATTTCTGTGTGCATTGTGCTACTTTAATGCTGATTTTGAGGCACCTGATGAAGTCCAAATTGAGCTCAGGTTGGCTTGTTGGAAATCCCTGCTTGTCTACTTTCTAACCCAAGTGGAAATTTTCAATTTAGCGTCCATTTTCCCCTCCAAAAGTGCATTCTCCCAAGACTGCTTCCTGTGTGTCCAAAAAGGGGCAGTGAGGTCATTTTTTGCATGTTTTTTGACATTTTGGGAACCCAAAACTCACCCAAATTTCTTGTCCAAGTACCAAAATTCATGATTTCTCATGAAAAATCCAAAACTGCAAGCCATTTGTCATTTGGACCTCCCAATCCTATGCGTCACGCAAGGTGCGCGACGCATATAGAGAAAAAACCTGTTTTTAAACCAGAAATTTCAAAATGACCCAAAATGCCCCAAATCTCTTGGAATTTGGGCTGGAATCTCCTTGTCAAGTGTGATGATGAGCTAAAGAGGCCTCGACCAAAATCTGGAGTGGATCAGGCTTCTTCCGCCGTTTTAGTGCTTTGCTCAACCGCCTCTTTAGAATCTTCATTTTTGCTTTGCAGGCATGCATACGAGCCCAATAATGAGTTTTCATATGACGAAGCATGTATTTGTCCCTATTGGCCTTTGCCAACAATTTCTCCAGATGAGTGTTAACATGGATGAGCATAGACTCTTGATCAACTGGTGTCATATCACCAGGTATATTTTGGGCCAATTCTCGATCCTCACGGATTTGCCGCAGCTCATAAAGTGTATGTTCATCCTCTAAATGTTTGTTACACTGCTCCAAGTAGTTTATCACCCACTTAGCCATCTGCAATTTCTTTCTCAGCGAGCCATTCTCATCCTTTTACTCCCGGATGATCTCCTTTAGCTCCGAGCTAGGAGAGCTCGCATCAACATCAATGATCGTGAAATCTGTGTCCCGGACTCCTGAAGGACCTTCATCATGCATAGGTCTCTTGCGCCTGTCCTGGATCTGTACCTGTGCTGAAGAAGAAGGTGAGACCCCTTCCACATCATGTGGAGATAATACTCGCTCTGCTGATGGAGTCAACGAGACCCCTTCCACCCCGGGTGGAGATATTACTCGTTGTGTAGATGCAAATAAGGCCCTGTGGCCTCGCTGGTAAGTCACATACAATGGAGCACTTATATGCTTGGTCTTAGGAATGTCAGGCTGGTGTGAAGGCTCTCCCTCATCATGAACTATCTCGGGAAGCGGCTGTGGCACCGTGAAGAAGTCACGGGAGATGAAATCCTCCCAAGTAATGCCTCATTGTGTCAACTAATGTACCACTACGATCTTGATCAGTGCAAAATGATAGACACTGTTAAGTTGCTACTGAGGGGTTTTCTTCTGTACAAAAGTGGTCATCCTCTCTATGTTCCGGTAGATGAAATATGGAAGGTTCATCATCCGCACCCTGGTGAAATGCATGAGTAACCTGATGTGATAAGCATAAAGAAGAGAGAATCGTCCCTCACAACTGAAATATTTCACAATCAATCTCATGAGTGGAGCATATTCATCTTTCAGGTATCTAAACGAGAACACTCTTTTAAGCTGCCTCAAGCAATTGGGTTTGGTGTATGGCTCATAATACTGCCAGTCAATCTGCTTTTTCTTGTGCCATGGTTCACCAATATTTGGTATGCCTGTTGCTAATGAAACGGTTTCTGGTGTAAGAGTAAAAGTGACCCCAGCCAAGATAACTTGGTCTCTATGCAAATGCAAGACAAAGAGATGAGCCAATTCATGATGAAACTAGACCTCAGTTACCTTTTGACAAAACCCATAGCATGATTGATGCTCAAAACATTGCATGACAAGAGGAGAGGCATGCAGCTCTATGAGGGTGATAGGTTCTTCCCTGACATGTTTGCCACTTTCCCGAGGCCTCCGGGTTTCTTGTTCTCTCAAGGGAAAATCACTTTCGGTCTCTGCCTCATATTTAGATGAGTGACTAGATGACATGACTGCTGATATACAAACTGCCTTGAATGAATGCTGATATGTGAACTGCTGTGTGCAACTGAATATGGACTGTTCTTTTGATCTAAACAATGCTGTGACCAAGGGGAAACAAATGTACAAGGGAATGTTAGGGAGGGGAAAATATAAGGGAATAAGGGAATAAGGGAATTTTGAAATAAAATGTAATTAGGGAAGGGAGGGGAATGTAAATATGGGATTAGGGTTTTAGGGTTTGGGATATTAAATAGGATTAAGGCATTTTTTATAGAGGATGAGGATTTCAGGGATTGTAGTGTAGGATTAATGAGGGAATTGATGAGGAAGTATGATGGGAATGAGGAACAAAGGGAAATGGGAAACAAACACAACCTTGGTAAAGAAACTGTTTTCAAACCCTACAACACTTTTTATATTGACAAAAGGAGGCTTTCAAAATTTGGTCTCCACGGCAATCATACATGAACCCATCACATTCAACATTAAAAGCAAAGCAAAGGCAATGGAGGCGAGCCTACCTGACAAATTAATGTGAAGAGGAGGCGATTTGATGAGTTTTCAAACCGTTTTCGGGCTCCAAACTTTAAGCTCTGCGCTCATTACCCAGTGCGCCGCGCAAGTTATATGCGCCTCGCTGGTTATAATTTGCACTGGCCTGAAGTTCTGTGTGTGCTGCGCAAGTTATATGCGCCGCACAGACTGTTATATGCACCGCACAGACTGTTATATGTGCCGCACAGGTGAAATGGGGACCAATCCGCTCCAAAACGCTCAAACACGACTTGCAATGATTTTCTCCTCCTTTGGCATGCACAATGACTTGAAACTTCATTTAAAAACCTTTATATAGACACCAATTTGATTTTTTCCTCTTCCATAACTCACTTTGTTATGTTTTGCAATTGACACTTTTTCAGGATTAATAGAATTGTGACCTTTTTGTTTCCTCCTTAAATTTGGTTGAAATAATGATTTTCTTTGACAATTTTTTGCAGGGATAGCTGTGTTATGATCTGGCAAAGGAGACCAGGGCTGCATCTAGACAATTCAAGAACTGAAATTTTTGAAAATTTATTACAAAAAATGAAATGTCGACTTATCTTCAAGACAAAGTTTTGAAGAGAAGTCATAATATATCCGTATAACGATAAAAATCTTTAAGATAACAACCTATCGAGGATCTCCCTCTGGCCTGCTGGCTTTATTAAACTTTGTCAAAGACCCAATTGACTTAACCCTAGACCTAATGACTAAAAATAACTGTTATGACCTAGAAACTGAAACAAGACCGCAAATGACTTTTCAAGACTTGATTTTTACAAATAGACCTGAGCCAGCAGTGCCAAGAACGAGGGAATGAGTGACACAACCTTCTCCGTCAGATTTATGGCATGCTCCTAACAAAATGCAACTGATCGAACTGATGGGACACCTAAACATGAAGTGCAAAAAAGAGTTTTGATCTCTGATGGAGGGATAATCAGACCGACTCTAACATTGGCTCCAATGGGGATGGTAGCTCCTCGGAGGTGACAAGAACAACATATCTCTATGAGAGCTAGACAGTGCCTTCATCCGTTAGGCTATGGAGTCATTATTTCAACACAAAACTTGGAGAATGTAAGTGACTGCAGATTTAACTTAAAACCGAGGGCAACTTTGACCAAAACTGACTCGATTTTTGAACTAAAACGACTAATACAACTGACTTGACAAACTTCAAACCAACTAACCTCCATCTCCAGAATTATAGCCTTCGCTGCGGGCCCCAGACTGAAGATGAGAAATTAGTACACATGTGCAATAAAACAGAAGTAAACAATATATACAATGATGATGAAATGAGTAGAAAATACTCAGTAGTGGTATCGCTTTAGTAGCCGACCATTGATCGGCCCTCCAGGACAATCATCTCCATTCATTTCTTTGAGAAGAAAAGCGTTTTTGCCACGATACGCTGCAATCTTGTATGGACCCTTCCATAAGTTTAAAATTTTCCATGTTTTCCTTTATCTTCATGTCGGGCATCCCACCTCAAAACTACCTCATCTAGCTGAAATTTGTCTGCTTTTTCCTTCCTGTCATAAATCTTTTTTATGTGCTCCTGCAACTTGAAAGTATTTTGAAATACCTCCTCCCGTGTCTGCTGTAAATGAATCATCTGATTAATCCTTCTTTGCATAAGATCTTCCTCACTACCGGCTTCCTGAAGCAATTTGACTACCGGGACAGCAAGCGAAGTAGGAAAAACCGTGTCTGTCCCGTACACCAACTCGAAAGGAGACATGCCAATAGACTTTTTCTGACTCACCCTATCAGCCCACAGTGCATTCACTAATTTCTTGTGCCAACCCTTTTTATTAATTTCCAGCAATTTCTTAATGATATTAACCAAAGATTTATTATATGACTCCGCCAATCCATTTCCCTGAGGATGGTATGCGGTTGAATGTCCCAAGATGATATTGTACTTATAGCAAAACTCAACCATTCTTTTTGACTTGAATGCCGCTGCATTGTCTGTGATTAGCTTACTAGGAAACCCAAAACGTGACAAAACATTGGTTTCAAGAAAAGAGATAATTACTGCATCCGTGGCTTGTCGAGTAGGAATCGCTTCAATCCATTTTGTGAAGTAGTCCGTGGCTGTCAATATCCATCTATGCTGCCCTGACGATGCGGGATGGATTTCCCCGATGAAATCCAATCCCCACTGCTGAAAAGGTGCACTAACTTCAATTGGTTTGAGAGGCAAAGGCTGTAGTTTCTGCTTCCCTTCAAAAATTTGGCATTCGTGACAATTCTTAATAGCCTTATACACATCTAAAAACAACGTAGGCAAATAATAACCTTCCCTTAGAATCTTATTCGCTGTGGTTTTCCAAAACAGATGGCCTCCACAGTCTCCTCTATGAAAGTCTTCCACAACTCTTTTGGCTTCCTCTTCTACCAAACAATTCAATAACATTCCACCAGGGTCTTTCCAATACAATGCAGAATTTAGTATGCAGAATTTTGCAGCTTTCAATTTCAATGTTCTACTCTTATTTCTAGGCATTCCGGGAGGTGAAGACAAATTCTGAAGTACATATAAAATGTCAGCATACCAAGGGGAAGAAAGAAACATATCAGATACCTGAACTGATGAACTCTCCTCATCTTCATCAGACATGGCAGCAATCAAATTTATATCTAGAACCTGCAGATTTGTTTCAGCCATTAATTTGGCAAGTCCTTGTCCTTTGATCAGTTTGGTGGGTTTAATCTCCACATCATACTCTAACAATGCAGCAATCCACTTACCCCGCCTTCCTTCGGGATCTGCCTGTACCAAAATATCTTTAACTGATGTGTTAGGAACATAGGCTATAATGTGGTAATGCAATATATACACACGGAAATCTTTCAAGGCCTTTACAAGTGCAAGTGCTTGTTTCTCAATAATGTTGTATTTCAATGCTTTGTCCCTTATAATCTGACTGAAAAAGGCATTGGGCTTCTCAACTCCGTCCCTTTTTTGCATTAAAACAACTGCCAAAGTGTGCTCATAAGCAAATGAAAACAAAATAAAGTCTTGCGTGTAGTCCGGGCTGATTAAAATAGGAGCTGAAGAAAGAGCTATCTTCACTAAATTGAATGATTTCACCGCCTCTTCTGTCCACTTTACTTGACTATCCTTTTTCAGCATATTCGTGATTTATCTAAGATGCTCAGCAAGATTTGGAATGAAACGACGCAGAAAATTCATTTTACCATTAAAGGACTGTGTGTATATATATATATATATATATATTTATTTATTTATTTTTATTTGTATTTATTATTATTATATATATATATATATATATATTTTTGGGGTTGTTCAATTTGCTGGATGGCTTCAACACGTGCAGGGTCAACACGGATGCCATCTTTCGATATGATGTGGCCAAGGAGCTTGCCCTCATCCATGGCAAAAAGTCTATTTTTCGGATTCAGTGAAATGCCATATTTTCTGCACTTTTGGAAAACAACTTTCAAATGATATAAATGTTCTTCATCAGAATTTGAAAACACAGTTAAATCATCAAGGTAAACAACCAAAAATAAATCCTTCTCGTTGGCGAAATCCACATCCATTGCACGCTGAAAGGTGGCTCCTGCATTCTTCAAACCAAGCGGCATTTTTGCATAATGAAATGTTCCCCACTGAGTGGTAAACGCAATTTTTTCATGATCATCTTCATGCACTAAAATTTGATTATATCCTGAATAGCCGTCGAGTAGTGACATCCTTGATGCTCCAACTACTCGCTGTAATATGTGGTCCATTTTTGGGAGCGGATAATTGTCTTTTAATTGTCCTTATTCAAATTTCTGAAGTCGATACATAAACGGATCTCACCTGTTTTCTTTCTCACGGGCACCAAATTTGATATCCAATCTGAAAATCGGATAGGCACAATGATTCCTGACTTATACAATCTGTTTACCTCTTTTTTAATCGATGGTAGCAGCTTTGGATTGATTCTCCTCAAATTTTGATGAAAAGGCTTCTGATTTGATTTAATGGGGATAGTATGTTGAATGATATTAGTGCCATATGTTTTTAAATCTGAGTAATCCCACGCAAAAGTGTCAGAAAATAAAGACAACAAATTTACATATTCTTTGTTTACCTTTGGTGGTAATAACTTTGATAATTTTACCATCTTGGGATTCTCAGCTGTCCCAATATTTACCTCTTCAACACCTTTTTCAATTGGCCTCAATGTTGGTTTACTGGCTACATCATCTTGGTCAAAGAGTTCCTCCAAAGGAATCAATCCCTTAGGAATGATGTTATTTTTAAGTTGCAGTACTTCCATTTGATTTATTTGTATATCATCACTACCATCATCATGTTCTGTATCTATGGAGGTGTCTTTGAACTTACCCTTATTCTGTAGAAAATGATTAATCTCCTCGTCATCCTGAAAGACTTGCCAACATCGCTGATTGTCCGGAACGATGGGACGATGTTTCACATGAATCTGGAACTTGTTGCTGGAATTCATCGGAATTTTTAAATTGCTAGCTACCTTAGCAAGTCCATCAGCAACACCATTTTGTATGCGAGGCACACATGTCAAGGTATGATCAGAAAATAACTTCAGAATATCTAAGACTGCATTACGGTAAGCTCTCATGCGAGGATGCTTGGCCTGAAACTCACCCTTAACCTGCTTTATCACCAACTCTGAATCACCATAGACTGCAATCCTTTTCGCTTTCAGCTTTCTAAGAATTTTAAGGCTAGCAATTAGAGCCTCATATTCAACTTCATTATTAGAACAGTCAAATGCTAGCTTGTAGGAACACCCTCTCACTTTGCTTGGAACCTTATCCATAGTAGAAAATGGACTACGAATCCAAACACCAATTCCAGCACCATCACTACCTACTACGCCATCAAAATCCATGGTCCAAAGACCATCTTCATCGTTCTCTAAATGCTGAAATTGCACCAGCTCTGTTTTTCCTGTTTGCTGCCCATTGTCTTTAGCTGATTGCTCCACAGTAGTTTGCCTTTCTCTTCTTTCTTTTTGCAGAAATTCTCTAAAATTCTCAGTGATTTTTGTTATATCTTCCACCTAAACTAATTGATTATCAACATCATTTAAACTATCAGCAAACAACACAAACGACTCTAAGTCGGTATGTACATAATTTACAGGATGATTGATTGGCTTCTCTTTGCTGGTTATCATGTATTTCATCTTCTGTTCTCGATATAACTTTCTCATTTGACCAAAGACTGGAATTGTTGCGTAAGAGAAATCTAACTGTAGTGTACCCTTCAATTTTGCCCCACAAGATCTTGAAAGGAGCATCCCAAATCGCGGAGGAATGTCCGCAACAACCACATCCATCAAGACGTTCTTTGCCGGGATTTGGTCTAAGCTAATAACCATATCTTTGATGAGTCCGATACACCTCACACGACTAGAATCAAATGAATACAAATCATGATACTTCCTTGTAATGTCTAGGCCCAACATTTCCATGATCGCATTTGGCATCAAATTGTGTGAAGAACCCGAATCGAACATGGCATTGTGCAATACATATTCATGCAACCTAAAACTGATATAAAAGGGAGGAACATCACTGTCAGGGGACTCACCATCTAATGCAAGCCCAAATATCAACTCTGTCTGATCATCTTCAACATTTACCATGTCAAACATTGAATCAAAATTCAGAATTTTGGAGACTTGACCACGGTAGTTGCTGTTCTTCATGATTTCTGTCAAAGGAATAGATATTTTTAATTTGGAAATTTCATTTTCCAAACTAAATGCTGAAACTTTTTGACTTCTTTGACCGGAACTTCCTTCTTATCCTTGATTATACTTGTTTGATTCGCCTTTTCTGCTGATGATATTTTACTAGCTGTGGGATCAATTGTCTCTTTTCCTTTCTTCTGTGGTATGGGTGAATCCGTCTTCGGTGATGTAGCTTCTTTTCTTTTATGAATTGGATTTATGGGCACATCTCGGTTTCTCAATGAGTACTGCTTCTGTTGAGTGGACAAAGCATTCAAGTATCCTCTTTGGTAATCATCTGATTCTTCCTCTAAATCTACATCATTTGCTAAGATGAAATCTTCATCTTTCTGGGCAGCTGAACTTTCTCCATACTCTTCATCCTCAGTGATGTAAATGGGCAGATCGTCGGGAGTAAAGAAGTGATTTTGGTCCCCTACTACATCATCATCAACATCTGAATCTTGACTCACAAAATTATGCAAAAGAGGAGTTTTAATCTGTTGCTGGGCTACTGGCTCTTGTACTCTTTATTCAAACTGCTTAATTTTGAACTGTGGCTGTTGCCGGCCACGATAATTTGGGTTATGGATCTGCGTTTCTAGTTTATCAAGGTTGATTCTTTTGAACATTTTTTCCATCTCATGAAGCCAGGGCGGTTCTGATGTAGACTCTTCCTTTATAGTCACTCTTTTCTCTACTTTCAACCGTGCTCTCTTATCATTCAGATTCGCCTCAACACTAACGACAATCTTTTGCATATCTTCTAAGGTAGGCGGATCTCTGTCTCGTAATGAATAACCCATCTTCGGATCAAAACCATCTGGGAATTTAATATGACTTTTTAGATAGTCTTAAGTCATCCGGAATTGCGTTATACACTGCATTAAATCTTATAATATAATCCTGAACGGACTCACCAAGATTACGCTTGATGTTGGTATACTCTGAAGTGATTTGCAACGGATCTTTCTTCATTTCCCACCGATCTAGAAACAAAGTTTGAAGTTCCTGTAATGTGTTGATACTCCTTGCTTGTAAATCTCTGAACCATTTACGAACCTCTCCTCCAAAAGTTTGGGAAAACAATCTCATGGAAACATTTTCTATATCAATTTCATGCAGGTCCAAAAAGTCTGTCATTCGAACAATATGCTGCTAAGCTGATATATTCTGTGGTGTGCCATCGAATATACAAATCTTGCTCTGATAATCAGCAGGCATAGGATCCAAATTGACCGGCAAAGCGAGGGGTGCAAATCTGGCAGCCATGGCTCTTGGTGGATTTGCAGTCGGCCTTGGAGATGTTGGGGGAGTATGTGTAGCTGAGGTGTGAGGTGTATGAGGAGGTGTGTGCGGAGGAGATGCAGTTTTAGGCGTGGAAACAATGGATGAAGGCGAACTGACTGCAGAATTTTGATCAGAAATAACAGGTTGCACGAGGATGGTGGGAATGAAAGGCGGTTCAGTAGGATCTCTAGAGGTGGATGCCGTAATGGATGATCCAATGGTAGCAGATGCAGTTTCTAGAAAATCAATGATATTCCTAACCTCAATTGTAGTTTGGAGCTGTCTTAAAATAAAATTCTCAATAGACTTATTAGACTTTTCGATTTGAAGAGCGGCAGCGAAATCAAGATTTGGAACTATAGAATCAAGAGCATTTTCAGACTTGGTTTTAAAAATGACAGTTCAAACTTTTCATCAAAAGCAAGTTCTTCAAGATATTCAAAAATTGCAGGACATGAATGGGATTTAATCATGGGAGTCGCAGAGCTTTCTTGATGAAGGATTTTTCAAATCAAATTCGGATTTTCATAGACACGAGGTGGATTCGGATCTGGATTAGCTCTAGTATGTCTTCTTGAAGCGAGTGTGCTTTCTCAAAAGATCAAAGGAATATAAGTAATTCAACCTATCGACTTCTAGACTCAATCATCCAAAGGTCTAGAACGAACAAGTTTACTGAGGTGATTTGCAAATCAAGTGCTGCATTCACAAGCTAACCGGAGATCGACTGAAGCAACGTTTATCTACTTATGCTTATGCATGGCAAGAGCGTTTCGAAAGCTACCTGGCGTGACTTCAGACTCCGGCTAAGACTCATGAAACAAACAAATCAACAAGCAAACCATTGAGATTTTTCTCCCTTGTATGGTCGCCACTATGTTAGCGCTCAAATCTACCTTAGGCTGAAATAAGGTAAAACTCAAGGCTACATCAAACCACGCTCAGCCTCGTAGCTAGCCCTACGAGGACAGGAGAGGGCTCTCTCTGGGTCAATCTCGGCAAAGATAATCGATGAGGCTCAAGATGAATAAAACAAAAGCCAATTTCAGGCTAGATATGCAGTACAAAGGTTTGATTTGAGTTTTTAGGAGTTTTTGTGTTGAAACAAGGAAAGGCAAATTTGGGCTTGGGGATGAGGCACAATTTTTGTAGAGGTCCGATTGGGGCAAGGAAGGCAATTTTATTGATGCTTTAAAAGTGAAAGAGATGGATAGATCAGACTGGTGAGGAGCTAAGGAGAGCAAGAAGCTTTCAAGGATTCTCCATAAACAGATGAAAACATGGAAAATTAAACAAACTTAAAGGCAGAGCATAACCATCGATGGATTCTACCTTAACACTTCATTTGTTCAAATTGCAGAAGATAAAAGAAGGAAAATGATACACATAACAACTTACAATTACTGAAAGAAGCACACCATCAAAACATAAAGCCACATGGATCCCAAATAGTGTTGCAAAACCTTAGTCTTCCTTAGCAAAAAATGTAGAGAAAATATGTACAATAGTATGCCAAAGCAATCCCAAGTGTCCAACCCTAAAAATGACTTAGAAAATACATAATATAGGCAATCCAACCCATTCCCTTGCCTCTAGGGGTCGAGCTCATCATCCTAGGAGCTGTTTCAACCAATTCTAAACAAAGCACTACAATCTAAGCAGTCAAAACAACTTGCTTCTATAAGGTAGGAAACTGATTCATTCATTTAATTTTCACTTTTTGGTGAATGAATCTTCTAGAACAAGTAACTAAGTGCCAAAATTACATCATGTTCACTTAATTACATCAAAATAAGTCAAAAATTACATCAAGAAGCAAAACTAGTTAAACTGGCCGAATTTCTGAGCTGGAAGGTGAAAAATTGGGCCAAAAACCTCTGTGCATCGCGCTACTTTGCTGCTGATTTTGAGGCACTTTCTGAAGTCCACATTGAGCTCAGGTTGGCTTGTTGGAAAGCCCTACTTGTCTACTTTCTAACCCAAGTGGAATTTTTCAATTTAGTGTCCATTTGCCCCTCCAAAAGTGCATTCTCCCAAGACTGCTTCCTGTGTGTCCAAAAAGGGGCAGTGAGGTCATTCTTTGCATGTTTTTTGACCTTTTGGGGACCCAAAACTTGCCCAAATTTCTTTTCCAAGTACCAAAATTCATGATTTATCATGAAAAATCCAAAACTGCAAGCCATTTGTCATTTGGGCCTCCCAATCCTATGCGTCGCGCAAGGTGCGCGACGCATATAGAGAAAAAACCTATTTTTTAACCAAAAAATTTTAAAATGACCAAAAATGCCCCAAATCTCTTGAAATTTGGGCTGGAATCTCCTTGTCAAGTGTGATGATGAGCTAAAGAAGCTTCGGCCAAGATTCGAAGTCTATCCTCCCTTTTTCGACATTTTAGTGCCCTCCTGGTGCATGCAGTTTCAGTTGTAAAGTCACTGTCTTGGTCATATAATGTATCGGTGTCTGCCTCCATGGTGTTGAAAGTCTATGCCAAGTATATGTTTGGTTTGTTGAGAATGAAAAATGAGAACCTGGTGTCTTGTTTCCATGCCAAATGTGTGCCAAAGGGAAATGAGAGACTGTTGGGATAGGGTATAGTATATGGACTAGGGTTTGGGTTTGAGACTTTGTAAAATAGGAATTGGGGGTATGGGATATGAAACTAATGAATATAAGAGAGGGTGACTTTAGGAAATAGGGAAATCAAGGAAAAAATGGAGCAAGGGAATGTGAGGGGGGAGCAGTAACTTGGTAGCCAAACAGTTAATACAAAACCCTAACACCGTTTTCCTTGGTAGGGTTTGATTTTTCTATCCAACACCATATGACAACCACCATCAAACAAGCAATAATCTTGGATGAAAAGCAAGGATGGAAACCCATCTTACTTGTACAAGTGAAGACCCACCCATTTTGAGTGATTTGGAGCAAGTTTGTGAAGTTGTTGGTGGCGCGGCGCATTGGGCAACTGGTGCGGCGCACAGGGAAGGCGCGACGCACAGAGCTTCATTTCTCAGTGCAAAAATACACTGGCACGGTGCACAGGGAAGGCACGGCGCACAGGGAAGGCACGGCGCACTGGGCTTGAGGCGCGGCACACTGGGCTTGAGGCGCGGCGCATAGAGCCTGTGCGTAGCGCCTTTTTGGAAGGAGACTTTTGGAGGCCTTCCCGGTGTCCAAATTGGGCGTGGGATAGCTCGTTGGAAAGGTATTTGAGTCTACTTTCCAACCCAATTTTAATTTTTCAATTTTGAGTTCATTTAAATTTTCAAAAATCAAATCCCCCAAGACTGGTCAAAATGTGCCAAATGAGGCTGCCTCAAGGCAGAGTGCTGTTGCAGTCAACTTTGGAAAGGCTTGCTGAACTCCAAAGTAAGCTCATGATAGCTCATTAGAAATATATTTGTGTCTACTTATGATTTGTCTCATCAAAAAATTAATTGGGCCAACCAAGCTAGGAGAAATATTGATTTTCCCAAGGTCACTTCAGAGGTGCATTCAATTCTCCTAAGGCAACGGTATTTTTGGCATTTCTCTAAAACCATGAAACCTGTGTAAAAAGTGAAGGAGGTTTTTCGTCCTTGGCCTGTTGTGGACAAAAATATCTCTCAGTTTTCCCAAATCCATCTTTTATTGCTCAGAAACATCACTGGAGTAAAACCTATCCCGATGTGTGGAACAGGGGACTTGTCGAAATGAAGCGAAATGAAGGGGATAGGGGGCTTCTAAATCTTTGAGGAAATTTTTGAAAGTAGGGAGGGATGTTAGGAAGTAGGGGAAAGTGGAATCTCATAGATCGAGTGAGGGGAAGGGGTCCAAAAGGGAAAAACACAGGCCTAGCCTAGAAAATTGCCAAGTTGTGGCAAGAAACTAGGGTTTGTGCAAAAATGAGGAATTTGGGGGATCTCAGTAATGGGAAGTGTTTAATAAGGTACATGAAGGATAGGGGAAGGTGTATGAACATCTGGATGCAAGTTTTGCTGATGATTTGGCCATTCAAGAGAAATTGCCTTCAAAACCCTAGGAGAGGGAAATGAACCTTGCCTAGGCACAACTGAGGCATGAACAAGGTGTAAAATGACCCAATGGAACCTGACATGATGATAAAAACCTTTTGAATGATGATAGGCTCAGCTGAATAGTGACATGGACCAACATTTGGACAACTTTGACAGGGGTAAAATCAAACCCTAGACCTAATGCTTAGTGACCAAATTTTGCTTGAAGACTCACTGAAATGACAAAATTTGACCTGGACACCATAAAATCACTTTGTAAGAGCATGTTTGGTCACGGGAGGAAGGCTGCAAAGACTGACACTAACACAATGTATGTTAATGTAAACAATTAATGATATGTTTCTATAACTTTATGCGCTTTCCTAAATTTACTTATCTATCCAAGTATTTCAATCAATTCTTTATCTTAAGATGTTTAATTAATAACATTCAAGAAGAAAAATTTAACAAAATAACAATTTTAGCTGTAAAAGTTGGCTTGTAGAAAGTGTCTTTTAGTGCACAATCAATATATGTTAAATTGCAACGATTTTAATTTAGATGTCAAGATGTAAACTACAAATTAGTTTTATTCGATTTTATTTCTGAGGTTATCTAAAAGAGCTTAATAGTTATATATATATATAATATATATATCATACATGCATCAAAATAATATATATATATATATATATATATATATATATATATATAATATATATATATATATATATATACCATATATATATATATATATATATATATAATTTGTTTCACTTTTTAGATTCCAATATGATGCATGTGTGTAACTCTTTCCATGTTTTATATGAAACTGATACATGACATATTTATTAATAACATAAAAACATTTCAATGTTGTTTATAACCTAGATAGTTGAATTCTGATTTTAAGTAAAATAATATATCAACTTCGTTGTTACATATTGAAATAGATTTTCTAGAAACCAAATGTATGACATTTATATAGATCTATAAAATTTCTTGCATGCTCAACATGAATACTATACACATAACATTTAAAATATTTAAGATCAAAATTTTTAATTAAATCTAAATCTTAATCCTTATTGATTCTAAATTTTAATTAAATATTAGATCTATGGGGTTCATATAACTTATCCCTAAAAATAAAAACTCCTTGAAATTTGGCGTACTTTAGGAACTTAAGAACCTCAAAGAAACTAAAGATTATATAAAATATATGTACACCATTATGAAATCCATCCTAGACAAGAGGGAAACATTTCTCCATTCAAAATTACAAGAGTATTCAACTGCCACATTTATAGATTACAAAAATCATACAATTGAGATCTCTTATACTAGATTAGATTACACTTGACTGCTATAGACTAGACATCAACGCTTTCCATTTTCATCATATACTCATCTTTCCAATGGCTCATAGGAATGCAACTCTCCATAATACATTCATGGTCTGATTTTGCCATCTTCCATCTCCTTGTTTCACCTTTTTTTTTTTTTCTATCAGATTGATTCCAGATGCTATAACTAGATCACTATCTTGACAAGATAGATATTCAGGCATAAAATCTCTATAGATGATATGATAAGTATGTTTTTTAACCTTTTCAAAAAAATGTCCCATTATAAATATGCCACCAATTTGGTATGTGAATTTTCTATCTTCATGTGGTCTCACCAACCTATGTTTCAACTATCCACATCACATCAAATAGTATGCCACATTCCCTTTGTTTACTATGGGGGTATGAAAAGAAAAACATCACCTACAACGAAAATACAAAATATGTATTAGCTAAATACATTCAATATTTCAATTTATAGACAGAATTTTTAATGATAGATGGGCCATGTACCTTACCTTATAAGCTCATAGACTTGATCATGATCAGGTGAAACGATGGCCTCTTCATCATGCATCTCTTTCCATGAATGAATTGTAATAATTGTGGTGAAAATTCCATTTAATAAAAGTTAAAAACAATAACAATAGTTGATGGGACACTTTTTCCAAGATGAATATTGGAAAAGATGTCCTAGGGTATGTTCATTTGGTTGCTTATGGAAAAGGCAATGTCTAAGGATTTGGAAAGGAAAAATGGCATTTTTGGCACATTTATTTATGCAAATAATGGAAGTTAGGAGAAAAAGGAGGTGAAAGGTCACATGTTGCATGTAAGGAGGAAAATGAAGAAAAAATAATGGAAAATGAAGAAAATAGAGGCCTCATTCATAAAAAGGCTTCTAAGGATCAGTTGGTAACCTTTTGTGAGTTGAGTTTTTGGAGTGCTCTAATTATTCTCTTTCTCTCTCTCTCACTTGGACACTTAGAGTTTCTTGGAGAAATCTTGGCATTCAAGTGAGAAAGGAAGGATCAAGCAGCTATACAAGGCTTCATTGTAGGTATCAACTTGCATGTGTAATTTCGTTGCTAGATTTGGCATTCATGGCATTACATGTGGTTCTTTTCTATCATGGCATGTGTTTTTCCGGGTTTAACAGTGTTTTCAACCTAGCAACCATGGTGTGATGGGGTTCTCATGTTTTGGTTGAGCTGGATTTCTGGATGCATTCGAAGTAGAGTGGGGTGGATCTCCAAATGATAGAGAATATTCCCTAGTGGTCCCTAAACTAGACTGTGGATCACGGTAAAGCCACTAGTCTAGTAACCCCTAAGACATATTGTGGGTTGCAGTAAAGCTAGGATTGTGTTGCCTTGGTGGGCCTAGGAATCTTTGTTGATTAATGACAGGATATATGGTAAAGCCAAGAGGTGGTTTGCTCTTTGTTGGGCTTATTATTCCTAGTTTTGGGATATGTAGTAAAGCCTTGAGAGTGGGCATCGGTTTAGGGCCTAGTGTTCCAATTTTGGGTTGCGGTAAAGCTTGAGAGACTATGAGATAAGAATATTACTCATGGTGTAGGTGGAGAAATCCAGTGGCATCCATGCTGTTTTCCCTACTGATTAGGTGGAGATCACGGTAAAGACTATTTGGATGTGTTCATTGTGTTCGCCTAGTGACCTAGGATGGATTATGGTAAAACCTGATTTCTATTAATGAGGGTGAGGTGGTTTAGCCTCGGTATGGCTTGGTTGGTTATTTTGGTTTGAATCCCACATTCATGTTTGGAATATGGCACAAGGGTGAATGGTTGAAGAGAAATTTGGCTTAGCCATTCTATGGGTGGATGGAATGTGGTAGTCCCATCTCTAGTTGGTTTAGTGCATTCATTAATGAGAATTTGATTCCCTTGATTTCCATGTGCAAATGTATTGATGTATATTTGGATTTTGATGTTTGCTATGTTTATGGTAATTATGTTCCTATTATGATGGTTATATGCAAATTTTATAAAGTAGTTATGTATGGCTCTAAACATGTTTTTACTTGTAAATGAATGGATAATGTATCTATGGCCTAATAAATGGTCACACAGAAAATGACATGAGGGAATAATGGTTCATAGCAATTCTTAGATAAGTATGAGATCCCTACACTTAATTATGTTGCTTACACCTATAGGTTACATATTGAAGATATGTTTGATGAAATACCTAGCATGGCTAGTAGGGGTTTGGTTATGGTCGTCTTCAGCTTATTGCTTTTCCGTCATTGTTTCCCTATATTTTTAATGATTTCAAGCTATCACTCCATTATGGGTAGTGGCCTAGGATCTGAGCTTGAAAAAGTGGCTTGAATCCTAGGGTTGCTGGCACATAACTGGAAATTTTGGTCCCTGGTCACTGGCAAGAAATCCTATGAGAGTGACTTTAGGTTTTTGATCACTCCCTTGACCATAGCATGAGAGTAACTATGTCCTAGAAGATCCATAAAAACTTTGGGACCCAAAGGTAGGTTGTTTGAGTGGCTGACTTGTCCCCTAAGGGTCTTGTTGATGATGTTGGATGGCTTTATGTGATGTTTCCATCAATTCCACTTCCTTAAAGTCACATAGGAAGTTGAATATGATCATATTATCCTCTCATCTCATGTTTACCTAGTTGGAAAGCTTACTTGGGTGGATGTGGGAGTAGGGTGTTACAGACTGGAATCAGAGCATGGTTCACCCCTCAGACTGGATAGGTAGTGTGTGTTGGCCATGCATGCATGTCAATTGCATGTGTGTCTCTTACACTTTCATTTCATGTGCTTGTTGGATTGGCTTGATGATTGATTATGGTTGGAGTATGGTTATCAGGGAGAATTTGGTATTGATTTCTTGAAATGTATTGGTCATGAGTATATGACTGGTTACATATTATGACATGTCTCTTACATGTTGATTTTATGTCACCTACTAACATCCTTGTATGTCAGGTTGCATTCTTGTATATTTGATTACATGTATCAATCTTATAGGTTGATTATAAGAATTGATCGCTTATGCTCAACTATGCATGTTTATGCATATGTGTAGTTGATTTGGCATTGCTTATGCATGTTGTTGGTTGCATGTGGCAATTTGTATAATGGAGTAATGGTGTTGTCATGCATGAGGTCATAGAATGCATTACGGATATCGCCTTGCATTGATGACTGGACCCTACCTAGAGTGATGTTTATGTGTTGATACATTTATTTGCGTATGTTTATATGCTGTTATGATTAAGTTATACATGTATCATGCTAATTTGGTGATTTTGCAGATAAGGTATCCTCCTCGGGCTATACTAAGTTACGTTTATTTATTCTAATTTGGTTTATCTGACATATTATGCATTTCAGGAAGAAATATCAAATGACTAGCAAGATGGTTGACTACAAAGACTCTCCCTATGAATCAGAAGAGTAGTATGGTGTTTAGAACTCTTCAGATTTGGAAGTTAGTTTAGAAGCTTGAAGGAAGAGATAAGAAGTTATAAGGTAGATAATGACCAGATCATACAGGCAAAAGAGAAGAAAGTAGAAGTTAATGCTATACTTCTTCAGAGTTTGTCATATTTGATGTGACGAGGGTTGTTTCAGATCATCTATGCACATGAGCATACAACTAATGGGGTGTATGGAAGTAGGTCTCCCGGTAGACACAGGTCGGATAGATCTAACATAGTGAGAGATGGCAGGTTGTTGGACACTTTGGATAGGAGAGGTGATGAGTACAAGTACTATTCTAGTTTTGGTTATGATAGACATCATGATCGTCATCGCTATCACCCTTACAGGACAAATGATAGGGAATACTTCCTATATGAATTCAAGAAAGTGAAACCACCTACTTTTGATGGATATATGAAGAAGTTGGAAGATGCAGAGGCTTGGATACTTGGGATGAACAAATTATTTGAGTTACATGATTACAGAGATAACATGAAGGCTAGAGTATTGATCTTCAACTTGAAAGGTAAGGTAGACATTTGATGGGAAGATGTTAAGTGGGTCTGATACATCAGGACAGATGACTTGAGTTGGCTGGAGTTCAAGAGGCTTTTCAAGAAGAAGTACTTGTCATAAAGGTATTACAACATTAAGCCCAAAGAATTATATGAGTTAAAAATGGGATCAATGACAAATTAAGAGATTTGTCAGCGGTTTTCCATTAGACTTTAGAGATCATATTGAGTACGATAAGCCTTGGTCACCTAAGGAAGTCAATGGGAAATTGAAGCATTTCTATGAGCAATCAAAGTTTAAGAATGAATCTCACCATGGATGGAAAGGAAGGGACAAAGGTAAAGGTAAATTGATGCCTAAGAGGACAAGGCCTTTGCATGCAGATGAGAAAGAGAATGTGGAACTGCAAAAGAGATTTAATGTAGATAGATAGGGACATGGGTCACATCAGTAGCAACAACATAGAGGTGAGGGAACTAGTTGGTTGTAGTGTTTGAAATGGAGTAAGAAGAACCTTAAGAAATATTTTCCATAGAATCAAGGTGGAAGGCCTCATATATACATTGCATAGGAGGCACAAGCTATTGGGGATGTTAGTAAGAGAATTCTAGGTATCTATGTGCAGTGGAGAAAAGGTAGGAAGAACACTAAGAACCTATCATTGAGTGTTAGGTCACTATACTACTAGTCTAACCCCTTATTGTTCTTAGTACAACCCCCTTATTATATTGTTGTGCCCATGTAGTCCCCATATTGTTATTATTGTGCCCCATAGAAGCCCACTATTGTTATTATTGTGCCCTTAGATTATTATTGTTATGTTGGCTCTGATTATATTATGACCCCTTAGACTCCTATATAAAGAAAGGAGGTCATGTCATTTGTATCATCCAATAATTTTTCATTTGTGTAATGTAAAGGAGGTTGCCCCCTTGAAGAGACTGAATTATAAGGTGTTTATCTTTCTTTTCTATCTTCTTGTGAGTTGGTTTCATAACATCTGGTATCAGAGCTGTGGATTCTAGGGTTTTGCTGCTCCAAACAGGTCATCATGGAATGTTTGCTATAACTTTTTCGCTACGAAGTTTTAGAAGATAAAACAAAAACCCATTTGAGAAGAAATTGGTCTAAACCTCACATCCAGATTTTAGATCTTGTCTCACTATACTTTAGGAGATATAGTCTAAGACATTTAAGGTTTCTACAAGCTCCCGAATTACATCCTAAACACGTGACCTAGGGAAAATCATCATAACTTTCTCTCTGAGCATCAAATTGAAATTTCATAAGAAGTTGCAGAAAGAGGACTTCTTGTAATTTTATATATATCAGTTTGAAGTACTAAGGTCCAAATAGTGAGACGTGGCACATCATACAAGTTCGCTCTACTGAACTAGTCCATAATTAGGTCACTATGGGAGATTTGGAATAACCCTTTCTTGGATAATCAAATTCTGATCAAAATTGTGGGGTTAGAAAGAGAACTCAAAGAGCTACCACCAGAAGAGATTTCAGAACTTGGAGATCTGAAATTTCATGGTTACAATCATTTCAAGATCAAGCTCCTAAAATCAAGAAAAAGCGAGATGAGGAAGTTTGATGGAAAGGATCTGGTAAACTAGATACTACAGATGGAGAAATATTTTGATCTACATGGTGTACCACTATTAAAAAAGGTATGTATTGAATCTTCATATTTAGAATAAGATTAATTTTTATGGTATAAAGGGCTTTGTTCTTGTAAACCACTTGTTACATGGTCAATTTTCACGAAGGAAATTATAGCACATAATGAGGATACAAAGAGCAACACCTTGTTTAGAGCAACACCACAACAATTGGAACAAAAAAGAGAAAAAGGGATTTGTTACAAAGTGGAAAGAAAAATTATGGCAACAAGGAAGTCTACCCCTCACAAATATAAAGATGGAAGTGTTCTTTCTGCTAGCCTTCCACAACCTACAAGGGTTACACCACAACAATTGGAAGAAAAAAGAAAACATGTCTTTGTTACAATTGTGATAAGAAATACATTAAAGGTCATAAGTGTACTGAGAATAAATTATTTTGCATTGATTGTGTTGAGGACTAATAAAAGGATCAAGAAACGTCAAAAGAAGAGTATATACACTAGGAAACAACCCCAGAGAAAGAAGAAATGAATCCGATCATATCTTGTAAAGCATTGGAAAGAATTACTACTCCTCAAACTCTTAAGATAGAAGGACACATCAAGAAGAAAAAGGTTTAAGAAGTTGTTGAAGCTCCGAAAATTGGGTCGACAACAAGGGGGATACTCACCCAGTCCGGACCTTGGTTGACAACTCCTTATCCGTTTGGTATAGTGAGTCCGACTGGGGATAATGGGACCAGTTTCCCAATCTAAGGGTGTGTGTGTGCAGAGTTGGATGTCGCTGATCTAAAGTTCGTATCTAAGCTACTTTAACCTAATTCTATGCTATTGTAATCTAATGAAAACAACACATCTAATTTATGCTAACCCGGGATGTAATTCTTCTATTATGCGATCTAAAGAGATTTCAAATAATAGCTGGTAATAAAGATCATTCAGCAATTATAAGAATATAAATCAGTTAAGATGAACCACTTTGCATAAAAAGTTAGGTAAAACAGTTGTGAACAGTATATCGCATAACAAGTTATTCACACATTAAACATAAATAAATGGTTCCACCGTACAAAAGTTCCAAATGGTAACACAAGCATTCATGTAATAACATATAGACAACTAAAAATTGTATATTGCTTTAAGAATATAAGCAGAAATGATCAAGAGATAAAAGTACCATTTATGACTGGTCCTACTCATAAGCTTCAAGCAACAATGATTTATCTTTCCTTGTTCTAATATTTACTAAGAGTACAGAAGTGCAACATCAGTAGCAGATATCAAATGCAAACATCAATAAATCTCGATCCTTCCATTCATCAAAACCTCCTCTGAGGGTGTAAAAGTGCATGTTCTGAGGATAAGTTTTTGACAAATTTCTAGACCCTTCTCTAAATGCATGAGAAGCGTTTAAATACTACTAACTAAATCTGATAATAAGTTAATTACAAAAAATCAGGATGCGGTTTTCAAATGACCGCCCTTTTTCTAATCTAATTTTTTAAGAAAAAAATAAGAGTCTAAATTAAGCTATTTCTGTATCTGGTCCTTAAAGCTGCATGTGTTCAACATTTGTTTGAGGAGAGCCGGTTGGCTAACTTCTGCTTTGAGCTGTGCTGAGAAAACGGAATCAACGAGCGCTAGCACCACCCTTTCAGTCATATTTTTGATACATTTCACGGTCATCCACTGACTGTGCGGTTTAACCAAATATGTCCAGTAACATTCCCAATTTAATCCCTTTAGTACTTGGATTTCCTTTTCCTTTTCCCGTGCTTTCTGCTTCCAATCCTCCTCTAATTTTGATTTGTTTGGCAAATATCCTAGAACAGTTTCTATGATTAGATTAGCTTTGTGCAAATTCTCATTTATACAGTCAATGAGAATGCTTGTTGTTGTAGCTGCTGCACCTGCCGCCTTTTCTACTTCTTTGATTTGATCATCCCACTTACTAAAGACCAACTCTTTATGATTCTCGTTTATCCTCAGTGCGCCTTCATTAAATAAATCCTTTTTGCCAAAGAATACCTTTACCTTGACCATAGTTGTGAAATTCTGAGCAATTTCATTTAGGTCAAATGGTCTTGCTGGGATTTTAAATAACTGGAGACATGTAATATTCTATATCTCTGTGAATGCATGACCTACATCTAATAGTGAAAAGGCCCCACAAGCCATAGGAAACTGTGGCCATATGGCCTTCTTCTTGTCCTTTAAATCTTTTGTTAGGGCGCCTTCTGAATAGGTTTGATAAGCAATCTCTCGAGCCAGAAGTTTATCGGGGATGTATAAAGGTAGAACATGAGGGGGGACAGTGCTTCCAAAAACTCTAATATAAGTGAATAACTCCTCCCCGAACCATCTTGCGATGGGGATGATATCTATCTGTGCTTCGGGTGAGCACCTTGGGGGGTCTTTATCATATATCATTCTATACAAAGGTAGGATAAAACCGTGACAAATTTGGTAAAAATGTGGAACGAACTGTGTTATCACTCAGGTTGTTCCCTGCTTCCTAAAGGGAATACGACTGAGGTAACCACTAACCAATCTTTTAGTTACAGGTCCTAGCCTACCTGCAACTAGAGAGGGCTCTCTCTTTATGATTTAGCTTTGTTGGTGGATGATTTTAGGCTAGTTATGGTGTGCTGATTTTGTTTTGAGTTTGGTTGGTTGGTGAATTCAAACAGAGTTGAGGTATAGATTACAAAACAGTTAGGGCCATTGGGCAATGGAGTTCAAAGAAGTGCGCTGCTGAAGTATGTTTATGGAGACAGAGTATTGCTGCAAAGCCAGATAGGCATCTGTGGAACAATTTTTAGATTATGTAATGAAGTTATGGAATTAGTGAGTGAAAGGCAATTGAGAATCTTTCACTATGCTAACAAGGGAAAAAATGAAAATATTGCTTAAGAGCAGTTAAGTATTCTTAAACAATATTCACAGTGATAGAATTAGTTTAGATATGGGCAATTAAGAATTCATATCCATGGCTAATCCAGAAGAAAACATATTTAGAAATAGAGATTGAGCATAGGGTGTATTCAAACAAATCCTAAGCTATTCTTTTTCTCTATTTACTATGATCATGAACATATATGAATTATGGCATTCACAGAAAAACAAAACACAGTTTAGAATAACTTATTGTTCCAGCAAATGACACAGGAATTCTGCAACATGACAGGGCCATTCATTTCCACCTTCAGATAGTATAGGAACCAGGAACTCCACCAGCAATTTGTATTAGCATAAATGTCTCAGATATACAATACAACTCTTTTGAAAGAGTTTCACTACAACCGACCCTCAATACGTTCTTTGAGGGGATATATATACAAAAATAGGATACAAAATATCTCAATAGTGAGTTATTGTGCAATAAATTGCACCACCAAATCTCTTACAAAAAGTAAATGAAAGATATAACTACAACATTTAATTTTGAGATGGCAGCTATCTTTCTGTCAGACAACTTTGACTTTTTGGCTCAGGAAAGTTGGCTGGAGTTGTGCCTTCAATTCTGCGTTAGCTGAGCTTGCTGTCTGAGTGCTTTGGTGAGTCATTGTACAGGTGCTTGCTGTGATATCTGCGTGCTGACTTGTCTGCTGACCTGTACTGTGCTTGAGATCTGAATTTTCACAAAAAAGAATAATATAGTGGGATCACCTGGGCAGAATTTCCAGCATTGCCTGCCACCAATCAGCTGGAAGTAGCTGATGTCTCCTTATTTTTACCAGTGTTTCATCTGCTTCAGTATATCTGTAAAAATTTGGAGGCACTTCAAACAGATGATTTATCTCATGCTCAATAAAAAATAAGTTTTCTAATTTGTCATACAGAGACTGCCCAGAGGGAGGCCCTGCTTCTTCTGTAGAGCTACTGGATGCTGTGATTTGATTTTCAACATAATTGTTGATCCTTATGATATACTGATCATATGACAGCAGTTGTCCTGTGCCAGTCACTAGGCTTGGAAGTCCTTTATCCTGCAATACTATCATCTTTGCCCTGAATTCATCAATTTCTGCCTTCATATCCTGACATTTTCTTTCTAGTGTTTGAGTGAAATTCCTCAAAGTCAGCACTTTCTTGGCTGTCAGGATGGTGTTTGTTCTGCTGTTTATTTCTAGCACTGCCAATTCCTCCCTAGTGTGGGTATTGAGGAAATGTATCATCTTATTGGCCTGCTCAGGCATGATTGCTAGTGTTGTTCTGGCCCTTTGTATTTCAACATGAGCTATGCCTATCAGTTCAATCTGCTCATGTATTGCCTGGATTGACCTCCATTGGTCATGTATTGACTGGCCAATTTTGGCCCAGATTATCTTCTTGATTTCTCCCAAGGTCTTGCCGAGAAGCAGCTCTTTTTCCAAAGCTTTTACTTTGGCCTCCAAGGCCTTTATTTCTCTTCACTTCTCTGCTACAGTCATCTTGGACTTGTCATAGCTGGCCTCTAGCTTGGCCAGTCTATCTTTGGCTTCATTTATTTCTGTCACTTGAGTTTCAAGCTCTTTCATAACTTTCATCAAGTCCTCCATAGTCATGCTAGATTCTGCTGCTGCTGTTGTTGCCTCTGTTGTTGATGTGGCTGTGGTTGGTGCTGGAATGGCAGGACGGGCTGTTGCTGCTTGTGTAGGAGGGGCAGGGCGAAGAGTTGTAGAAGTTTGAGGTAGCTGGGAGGTTTATTCTCCCTGTATTCCTTGCCATGCTTTCTCCAATTCTCCTTCCATCTCCAGTATTTTTTTATTCATCTTCATAAGTAAATCCATGGTGTCATCAAGCTGTTTTTCCTGTGCAAGTTCTGCAGTGTCAGGGTGAATAGTTGCAGGCTGCTTTGCCTGTTTCCTGAGTGCAGCAATATCATCCTCCTTCTTTTTCATAAGGGCCCTAACACCCTTTGGATCTTTTGGATCATGTCCTAGATCAATGATTATGTCTTCCAATGTTTTTATTCTGTTGTCCTTAGCCTGGGAAGACATTCTTTCCAAATCCAACTGTGTATTAGTATTTTTCAGTGATTCTTTTAACTGATGGGCTAGCATGGCCTTGTCTGCAAGGGTAGCATAGACCATTTCCGCTGTCTTCTTGTGCAATTCTATCTGATCCATTGGATGTATGTCTTTAGAAAAGACATCCAAGTTTGTTCTTAGGTAATCTGCAGAGGTTTTGGGATGAGGAACTTTAGGCTTTAAATGAGTAAAAATCATTTTGTCCTCCTTGATATCATAAGAAGCCATCAATCTTTGTTTTTTGGAGGGGGTTGCCTTCAAGAATTGGTCATAGAGTTGTACTCTCAACAATTCATTTTGTGCTTTGATTTCCATGAAACCCCCTTTGATACCAGCTGGTTGCTTGCCCTGCTGCCTTGAGGAGGATACCTCTGTGCTTTGCTCCATGGCCTGTTCCTACTGAAATGAACTAGTGGCAGTCTGCTGGCTGGATTGTCTTCCTCTATTTTGGCTCTCTGCTCTTTCTTCACTGATGTCTTCTTCCTTGGTTTCAGGGTCAATTCTTTGCCTCTTGGCCTCTGGTTGCTCTGTTGACCCACTTGCAGGTGTGACCTCCTCTCTATCACGTTTTTTGCCTCTCTCTTCATTGAGAGGTGTTTGCAAAACTGGGATTTGGGGTGGTTCAGTTTGCTGTAAAGGGGCTTGCCCTTGATTTTTATCCTTTGAAGTGTTAGGCTGCCCTGCCTCTGTCTCTTGTTGTTCATCCATTATCTCTTTGCCTTTTGTTGTAGTGGTGGTTGTAGATGCTTGCTAGGTAGTCTGTGCAGCTGCAACAGTGGATGTGCCTTCTTCTACTTGGACTGGTTGCTTGAATATGACCTGCTGACAAGAATCCAAGTCAAGAGTTTTCTCTAAATCTTTCACAATCTGCTCCATTTTCTCTTCTTGAGTAAATTCCTCTACTATTGTATCAGGCACCCATTCATCTTGGTTGGCAAAGTGTTCTATTTGTCGATATGGACAATGTTTATAGGCTAGCAACCTATACTTGACTCTCCTAGCACTGATAAAGCCTTCAGGGTCATAAGGGACCCACCAGAAGCTCCTTTTGAGTTTAAGCTTTTGCCCCAATATTTGATCAGCCTCTTGCCAACCATCTTTCTTATTCATGATGAAGGGGCCTAGGTGGTCTCTGAATTTGAGATTGGCTTTCTTCTTGGCACTGTGGAAGTGTGTAAGGTCAGAATTGATGAGCTGCCTATAGTATTCCAAGGCAAACAATCTCATAGGCACATACCTTGGGAGCCTGTAAGGACAGAGCTAATAGCCATAGATCCTGATGACTGTGTGATTTTGGTATAAATACCAATCACCTATTTTATAATTTCTGGACAGCTATAAGATTTTCTGCATATCTTTGGACAGTCTGATAGGAGGAGACCTCTTCAAGAGGCATGTGTCTGGATAGAAAAATTAGCCAATAAATTCACAGTAGGAGTAGGGAGAGTTCTGGGCTTGATGGAAAACTGAAGACCAGAAGATGACAGATCTCCTCTCACCCTGTGAATCCAGTTTCTTGATGTGGCACTGGAAGCAATCTGTTTGATAGTACATGAAGATGTGATAAATGTATAATGAATATTTGAATATTGCTTCCCTATCTAGCCTCACCAGTTGGTCATATATCTTGTTGGCAATAAACTTGGCATAATTGTATTTTACAGCAGGGGGCTTCCCAAGGCTATATGCAGATAACAAGACCAAAACAATTTCATCAACATGCTCATTTGTGGAGAACCCCAGGACAGAGGATATCATGTCCACAAGCAACTTGCCTACCTCATTGAAATTTGCATATGAAAAGGAGGTGGCCCAGAAGGCTGGCAGTCTGCTCTCATGAAAGTTTTGGCAATTGCAGCAATGTCTATGCTAGAGAGCTTGGAGCCCTCATCCAGCAAATACTTTATAGAAAAAGGGTATAGCAGCTGGGTTTGTTTGTAATTCAGCATCTGATTTATGGAGTCTGATGTTATGTAAAAGAGGATGCTCCCAGATGGAGACTTTACAGCTCTGAGCTTCTGGTCATAATTTTCTACAGAGAGGTGAATGACTTCAGGAAAGACATATACAGATGGCAGGAAGTAGGTAGGAAGATTAGACTCCTAGATGCCATACATGTCACTGTTGTCCAAGTGACTGTTCCTCAGGTGGCAAAAGGTCTGTAAGTGGTTCCTCTCTGCCACAAAATCTGCAATGAGGAAATCAGTGTCTACAGGTGGCATAGCTTCAAGCTCCTTACTGGGTGGATTGACAGGAGCAACATCAAGAGCAGATGGAGTGGCCATGTTTGATTTTAACTGGATATTTACTTGAGTTTAGGATTGGTGCAAAGGCTGAGGAATGCACACTGAATTATGTTTGAAAGTGAGCAGCTCTGAGAGTATGAGGAAACTCTTTACAGGTTTGATGAACTGTGGACACTTTGTTGGAAGAAAACAGAGTGTGTTGAGCTAATTAGCTGGTTTTTCAAAGGGAATTTCTGATAACAGGGATGAGGGTGCAGTTGTATGGGCTTTTAGCCGGTAGCTCGGCTTCTTTAATTAGTTTTTTCGGTGAATTTTGCAGAAGGGCACGGGTTTCTTGCAGAGCTTTGTCGTGCAGGGATTTTACCAGGTTTTTGGGTAGTTTCAGTGGACAATTTATCTGTGAGGAGCTTATGAAGAGTTTTTTTATAGGAAATTAGGAGAAAAATGGGAGAAATACGGGTAAAGTAGGTCGCCTGCGGCAAATACCTGGATGTTTCGATGCAGGAGGCATCAAGCTAGATCAATTGCAGGTATTTGGGTCGATTTTGAGGGCGGCAGCAACTTTGGTGTTCAAATTCTCGGTTTTGGCCGTAAACGATGTCTTTTGCATGCGCACTGCTCCGGAAAAGACGCGTTAAAATGACAAACAACGGTCATTTCCCAACTTTTTATGCAATTTTGGCCCTTTGGCACCTTTTTGGTGATGACGTCAGCATGACATCATCGGTGGGTCTGGGTACGGCAGGGTGACGTGGCAGCTGACGTAGGTGGCCAGGTGGCGGTGACACGGTGGCAGGGCAGGCGGGTGGATGGACAACGTGGAGGTGACGTGGAGGCGCAGTGGCGGGCGAAGGCGGTGACGTCATGCTGACGGGGGTGTGACGTCAGCGGGAGGGGATGGGCGGTAAGCGGTTTCCCCGGAGCACCCTAGGCGGTAAGTGGTATGAAGGGGGGGGGGGGGCTCCGAACACTGCGAGAGGCCCGACGCGTGGCGGGGGTACGTCGGTGAAACCGCCAATCCCCCAGATGCAAAAGGTTGGGCAGGTTGCTAGCAAGATTGACCGTCAGTCGTTAGATCAGTGGGGCCAACGATCTAACGGCTGGCGGTACATATGATGTGATGGCGCGTTAGGATAGGGGGACCCGCTGATTAATTTAATCGATTTAAATATGATGCGCGCGGGGTGGGTTTTTGACATTAGGATTTCGGGTTTAGTAACTGTTTTAATTAAAAAACATTATAAACACAAATCTTTAGCACGGAAAAGGGATAGGAAGGGTTAATGAGGGCGGGGATTTTGTATTTTTGGTTTTTAGCCAAAGTTTTTTAATTGAAAACCCATAGTTTAGGGTTATAGAGGGTTAATATTAACCCCTGATGGATTAATATTCCCCAAGAGAGGGTTGTATAGCTATAGTGCTAGGGGGAGAGTATTTATATAGACTTTTTGGGAATTTTACATAGATCTTTATAGAATTAGGGAAGGGGGATGCTTAGGGAGCTAAATAATACATCAGTTGTTAATATGACATTTGTGAGGTGAATGTAGGGGCAAAGCCTAAGTTTTAAGAAGTAAAACTTAAGAATGGAAGATGAGGGAAATGAGAGTAAAGATTTTTACACAAAAAATGTGGCTTCTTTCTCTTGACTAAACTTCATGGTTTGACCTAGTACTCTGTCATGAAATGAAGTGGAACAGGACACTTGAGCAGATCTCAAGGTCCTTGGGGATTTTAGTAAATGATTTTTGGGGGAAAAAAAGGGGGAAATTAGACATGCTTCCAATGTTATGTCCTCAAACCTCTGCTATGATGCCAATACCCTGAATGGAATGAGTCTTGCACTTGATAAGCCAACTGGTGATGGCCCTTCATTTCTGCAACTTTGCACTACTTACCCAACCTAGCAATCCTAACATTTTTTCTTCACTTGAAGTGGGTGCACTTGAATTAGCAGACCCTGATTGTTTTCTTTTTCTTTTGAATGCCCTCCTATCTAAATCTACCCTTATTTCTTCCAAGGACCCAGATTAGGCAGTTGGGCTCCTTCATTTCTCTACCTAGCTAGTCATCTGCCAAGCTTGAGCTGTTTGGACAGGGAACATTCTCTATTCTGCAACAAGAAATTTAAACATGGCATGATCCAGATTAGACTATTGGGCCATCCATCAAGTATGATTAGCAACAGTATTTGTAGAGTGTGACACTGCCAAAAGATAGTAGTGGTATTTTGACTGGCCACTTTCCTGGTCTTTAATTTAGGGTTCATTTTCACTTTTCTTTTGACCAATTGATTTTCTTGCCTTTTGATTATTCTTTTAAGGCATACCCTCTTTTCATTTTTTAATTTTCCTAGTATGTACACAAAAT
>APFE030933628.1:243220-257786 GCA_000404065.3 Pinus taeda
CCATAAGAGTAGTCATCTATATTTATTAATCAGAAAATAGAGTAAGGTACAACCGAAGTCCTGACGCTGAGTCCTTCTCTAGAGGGTCCAGCCAGCATGTCTTCCAAGCATTCACCTTTGGAGTAAATCTCACAAGTCAAAGATGTCTCTCTCTCACATACAAGGCACAAACTCATGACCTTCCTCAAGCTCAAAAGCAATCCCCACACAACACACCAAATGCCTACAAAGAGCAGCACTAATGCACTAAGAATTCCTCAATCAAAGTCTATATGTTCCAAACTAGCTGCTCATGGGCAATGGAGGAGGCTTATAAAGGTGAAGGAGTCTCCATGAATAGTTAAAGGATGAGCTTTCCCCTAAGAGAAGTGGATGATCAGTCGAACAGACATGCCAGAGAAAGGATGGCGACCTTTACAATGCTAACAGCCAAGTCTGGAGTCATCTGGAAGGCTGGCTGTTAGAACAAACTCGCCTAAACAGGATCAGCGCGGGTGCAAAACTGGACTAGCGCGCTGGCATCGCAAATCAATTATAGAAGAGGTCTGGACAGCGCACAGTGATACAAGCGGAGGGCGCGCTGTCCGTGAAATTGGACCAGCGCGGAAAACACGTGTGCTTCCGCGCTGGCAGCGCAACAGTTATATAATCCTCCGCCAGTCAGCGCGGTTATTTAATAAACAGACGCGATGATTCAATTAACTTAAGCAAAGAGGGTTTTTAGCCATTTCAGAGAGCATGAGCTTAGTGAATGTGATTTTATGACACAATAGGGAGACTGACAAGGTGACAGTGACATTTTACTGTGTAACAGTCAGGTAAGGGTAATGATGCATAAGGAGATCTCTGAAGATTATACTGAAAACGTTCAACATATTCTTCTAGTGCCTTATTAGGTCTGGCTACCATCTAAAATATTCCATCCTTTAACTCTCTAAACCTATAATAATCCTGATATTTCTTTAGGAAAGCATCTTTCATATGATCCCAGTTGTTTATGATACCTCCACCTAAACCCATAAACCATCGTAAAGCTGCCCCTTGTAATGTAGAGGGAAATAATTTTAGCTTCTGGGGATCGGTGGTATAGTCATACCCCCAACATAGTACATCAAATTCAAATAAAAATGCGTCTGGATCTTCCGATGTTAGGCCATGGAATGTAGGAATATGCTGGAGAGGAATGGCCTTCATAGATGCATTAATTGCAGTATCTACAATGGGATATTGCAGTGTGGAGGTTTGAGGTGCTTGCTGGTTTTGGGCCATTTGGTCAAATAGTGCCAATATCCTTCTGGGATTTCTAGGGGTGTATTCCTAGGCTGGTTAGAAGGAGCGGGAATGGCCTTAATAGCACTTCCTTTGTCTGGGATGATGAGAATTCCTTGCTGAACTAATGTCTGGGGGGATCTTATCTCTTCAGGTTCTTCAACTTTGTTCTGGATGTTTTGACAGCACTTCCCTTATCTGGGTTGCTCAATGGATGAACTATTCCAAGAGGAGATCTTGGTTCTTCGGTTTCCCCTATTTCTCCTCCTTCGCAAAGATTACTAAGGTTCCCTTCTTGTAATGATTTTGGGCTAGAATTCTCAATCTCTTGAAACTATTGCTCCTCTGTTTGGCTGTGTACCTCAGCAAAGGCTACAGATGGTGATTATGTGGCTCGAAGGGAACTAGTAGGTTGTCTAGAAGCAGCTTTTCTAGGGCCTATTGACGGCTGAGATTCTACTTTTTTAAGGATTTCGTCTATAAAGGTCGATCGACCAAGGGTCACCGGTCCCTTAGCTTTATCAAGCTTGGGTAGTGGTTTAAGATTCTTTTCAGGCTTTTTCTGCTTAGTCATGCACATAAATCAAATACTTATTTCTACCTAAAATAACCAACAAATCTACAGGAAAGCGGGCGGGGGAGCAGGGCTGTTACATGCTCTGTATGTAGGTTCTTACCTTCCATTTTTAAAAACCCAACTCTCTCCTAGCAGGTACTTACACTACTCTCTTTTCAAAAGAAACAAATGGCTACACTCTCCGCGGCAACGGTGCCAAAATGTTGAGCGACAAAAAGGTGTCTTTTAACCCCTATTTACCCTACATTAATTATCAATCCAGGTACGATTTTTTTATCTCAAGAGTGTACTCAGTCTGAGGCAGTCACTTGTTCAAGAGTAATGTTTGCAGTATAGTGTTTACAAAAGTAACTGAATGCTAGAAACAAACTGTAATTGTAATGGCAAGAAACTTAATTGCTTTGTAACTAAATCATTTACTCAAGAAACTACAACAATCATCAGTCAAGGATGCAATAATGATAACTCTTTCCCCTGTAAACTGATGCAAATGAAAATCAATCACAGATAAGATCTCCAATCTGAGAACTTAGACAACAGTAGTCAATGTTCGTTAGAGTTGTGGATCTTTCTATTCGCACTCAAGCAAATGCTGGAAATAACAATTGAATTAGTAGAAAAGGAACATCAACTAAATCTATTGAGAAGATAGAACAACAAAGCTTAATCTACATAAATGAATTGAGCAGCAATCTTAACCGAAAGGAATTGAACAGTAATCTTAACTAATAAAGGAATTGAACAACAATCTGAAGTAATAAAGGAATTGAACAACAATCTAGGAAAGGAACAACAAACCGAATTAAGTGTAACCACATAGCAAATATAGAGTAATTGAATTAGTAACCTTATTCTAGCATAATGGACATTAACCACAGTTATAAAGGAACAACAATTTCAGTTATAATGGAACAATGATCAAATGAACAACAATTGCAATTGTAAGTGAACCGTAGCTAAATGAACAACAATATCAATCTATAAATGAACAACAGAATCCGAATTAGACAGTGCAATGCTATCTCAGAATGAACAACATAACATTTTCGGTTGTAAATAACAATCTTGCTATCCAATTATGATTTCGATATAATAGAGAAATTCAATGAAATGTTTAGAAACAAAAGATTACTAAGTAAAGTGAATTAAATAAATGCACAGGAAATCAAACCACACATGATTGTAGTCATAAAATAATGATACAAGAAGCAAGTGATCCACTAGGGCCAGGCCCTTAGCCACCAGGGTGCGGTTACTCGAGGATCAAATAATGGAACAACAACTGAGTTATATATTAATCATAAATGATAGAGTTACAACTATTGCTCTTTAAAGAGAGTCGATGGTCAAAGCTAAGATTACAATAGTAAGTCTACAAATTGACAATAATATTCGCCCCTTGGGCTAGTAGTGCTGTCCCTTTTTATAATGGTCAGGCGGAAGTATCAAAAATACAAATAAGTCTTGAATCTCCAACTTATCATTTTGTCTTCTTGCACTGATTTCTCTTCCTTTTCCTAGACCATGCACTCCGATCTTGATCTCCTCATCTGGATACAACTTCTTGTCAAAGGGACAACAGTTGCTTCTTCTTTGTCTTTTCCTCCCGAATAGTGATTTTCCATTTTCTTCACTTGCTATATAGAAAAAGACAATAATTAGTCATTTTGCATTAATAAAAAATCTCCTTAATTCTATCATAATTCTTTAACATATTACCATCTTAGAATGTAAAGAAGTTATGATTTAAAGGAGAAGATAAATAAATAAATGGTAAATACATACCTTTTCCAATACTCAATAGTAGACACGATAGTCAGCTACAACAAGGCGGAACGACGCTTCCTTAAAGGACTGCAAGGTAAGTACATTAAATATTTGAACACCTGGATTAAGATGCTATTGTGTGAAAAGCAGGTTATGCGAATAAATTGATGTTTGGGGCTACGTGAAGTGGGAGGATCTATAGAAACAAAGGTAGCGCAGCGATAGAAAATAGCCCCTTGATTTCTCCTTGATGAGAAAGCGAGGAAGAGCTCGTGAAAGTTTCTCTGAGAAGCACGGTTAGTTTGATAAGGTAGCGAATTCCGCGCTTACCACCTCCACCTACACCACCACCAGTCTCACCATCTTCACCTCCATCTCTACCCACCCCACCTCTGCCACCACCATAGTTCAATATGGTGAGCACAATCAAACTGTCGGTATTCAGAGGGGTAGGGAACGAAGATACGGACCAATTTTGGTTCGTGGTAAAGGTTGTATGGGAAGCACAAGGAGTCATGGATGACAATATAAAGAAGGCTACGCTGGTAAGCACGTTGTAGTATCGTGCACTAACGTGTTACATTAAGAATTCTAATGACCATCCAAACGCAGGTATCGTAGATATCTAGCCCGCACTGAACAGGGAATTTAGCAGGCCAAAATTAGAGACACAATCGATTATCGGGTTTAAGGAAATCACAATGCTTCCAAGTGAGACCCTCTGGGATTTGGACCAGAGATTGAAGAGTATGATTCGTGAAGTCAACATGACCTTGACAGATCGACAACACCACGCATGGTTTGTAGCGTCACTAACACCGCATTTAATGACGACGCTATCACAACAAAAGATATCCACCCAGGCCAAAGCTTTGGAGATGGCAATGAGATTGCACAAGACCCCTATACAAGATTCTAGTCTGCGAGTCCAACAAATCCATGTGCAACTACAAAATTTGTGTCTGGAAATGCAGATTTTGAAACAAGACAGGACACCTCGGCCAGAGGCGCACGAGGAGGTATGGTGCATAAAAAGCAAAGGCCAGGGGCATGACAAGGACCATTGTCCAATTTTCGCGAATTACTTGGTGGGAGGAGGGCCAATGCCATTAAGACCTAAGGCACAAGCAGGACCGAGCGTGGTGTCTAAATTGTGGTGCGCGATCTGTCAAATAAGAGGAAAACACACCATGGATAATTGTCATCTATTGCAAAAGTATATGCAGACGTCCCAGCAATTGTTTTGTAATTTTTGCAGGTCGGTAGGCCATGATGAGTGCACCTGCAGAAGCTATGAACTAATGATGGGTCAGACTCCTACCTACAGAGTACAGACCGAAATGCGATGCCTCGACCCAAATGCAGGAATGGCACGTGCTAGATTTTAGGGCGCAGACGGGGTCGAGGTGGAAGCGACCAGGAATGGGGTTGCGGACATCTAATTTGTTACAATTGTGGAGGGCCAGGGCACTATGCCCGCGACTGTACGAATCCGATGAGAACATCATGTTCATACTATACTTAGTTTGATCATGAGGCAGAAGAATGCCCTACACTAATAGCGAGGCTGCACGCAAAAGGGGCACTCCAGCCTCCCCCGACTCAGAATTTGCAAATGATGAGGTCTAAGCCATGCGAAGAGGACCCAAATGTAAACATAGTGCTCCGAAGCTGTATCACACCAGAGATGACAAAGGTAAGTAGCCAGAAGAAAGTGTGTGGGTTCGAAAGGCTCCTACAAAGGAACCTGAATTTGATTTGGAGCGCGCGAAGGAGACATTCATGGAAACTAAGAAGAGCTTCACGGAGGCCTCCACTTCAGGTAGTAAGGATCAACTAGAACCAGAGATGGATCCTTCAATGCTCACTACCTTTTTGGAGACATGTATGAAACTGTTGCATGACAACAAGGCTGTGAAAAGACTGCAGGAACTTATCAGTAGGTGCATTCGGTTAGGAGAACCACGCGTAGTCTGGAAGCTCGGGAAACATACATTATGAACAGGAAGGTAAATGAGATTGACTACCCAAATTGGGGAATATGAAATGGATCAGGTAATTTTGGATCTAGGATCGGATGCGAACGTTCTACCAAAATAGACATGGGAGTGCATGGGTAATCCCATGTTGCAATGGTCCCCTATTTAACTAAGAATGGAAAATCAACAAAAGATCCTACCAATGGGGAGAGTACAAGGAGTAATGGTGGATATTGAAGGTGTGAGCGCGCTGGCCGATTTCGAAGTGATAGAGATTGTCGATGACAAAAACCCCTATCCTGTGCTACTGGGAATAGATTGGGCCACTGATATGAACGGAGTAATAAATTTGAAAAAGCACAAGATGATTTTTGAAAAAAAGTCATTGTGCGTAGTGGTACCTTTAGACGCTGCGGAAGGAACACGCTACATAGAACTAGTGCGCGACAATGAAAGTGATGACGATCTCAATTGTATATACAAGATAACCATGTGAGAACAAGATAGGGTGAACTCAACAGCAGATGGTAGAATTTCGTGGGAGCGCGACAACTCCTACACTACGGATTCAGACGAAGAAGTAGAATGATGGAAGAACTGCTTACACGAAGTAACCACCCTAAATTGCAACATGATGATAAGGTCTCTACTCTGTGTAGCAACAGAGGCAAGGGATCTACCTATGTATGACGGGTTGACATCGGTGGGTGAATTCCTAAACAAATTTGAGAGAGATGTGCTAGAACAACATTGGTTTGATGCTCTAAAATGGGCACTGTGCGCTATGCCCGCAAGAGGTGGGGTACACATCAAAGAAGTTTTGAGAAGTCACGCGACTGCAGAAGGATGATGATTATGCGATTTGGAAAACCTCTGCTACGGATGAGAACCGGTTTTGAGGAACGAAATAGCTTGCACGACCATCTTTCTAGATGGATACAGATGTATGGTACACAGATCGTACAAATGCACACTGTTCTCATGATAGAAAATAGGAACGACATGCAAAAGCAGGAACGTCGAAGTGCGTCAAAGGCTATCCGCGGAAAAGCCTTTGACAAGGTGTGCGAGGTACTGAACAGGGTCCACCATGTGAAATGCACTGACTAGGACCTGCGCGTACTAGCAGCTCGATGGGCCTATAGGACCATGTGCAAAACCCTGACCCCGCGAGTAATTCCAAGGATGTAGAATGAAGCAGGGACTATAATTTCTGAGGAGCAGGCGAAGCCAATAGCACCCGTAGAAGCAACGATCTGTGCAGACCGAGACGAGGAAACCACACAGTGACGCAAAGCAGAACATATAAGGCTTCAGGAAGAAATTCAACAGGGAAACTGTAGACTTCACGAACTTGAAAAAGACCAGGTACAGCTAATGGAGAAATTCACTTCAGTGGATGTAGCGGTCAAAAGATTGGAAAACGAAATAAAGGAAGGATTTCTCGTTAAACTAAGGATGGCAAGGCAATTTGTGGACAATCATACGAACGAATTAGAGGACTATCGCTGAGAATTGGTTAGTCTGCTACCATGGCTAGGACTGCATATCGGCAACCACATTAACTAGGGAAGCACATTACACAAAGTAGGGCGCGTGGTGCCGATCACCACAATAACAGATGAGGATTCTTTGTGAACCACGGAAAAGGACGGGATGGAGCCCCGCATAGGTGATGCAACCACCTAACTAGCCATAGGAAGAATAGTCTTAGTGTTCCAGGCAGTAGAAAGAGAGCGCGAGACTATAAATTATCCTGCCTCGGAGTTGCGTGCTTTGAGAGGTGCGCGCAGGAGCAGAACGTCACAGGGTCCGTGATCGTGCATGGAGGGCTGCGCTGCTGCATGGGTTGGCTAGGAAATGACCATTGGTGTCATTGTTCATGACAAGATGTCCGATTTGAGGCCAAATGAAGAGGGTGACGAACATTTAAGACGCGAGTTATGGGCAAGATTTGGGAAAATCTGCCGCCAAGAAAGCATTGATGGCCCGGAATTGGGGGGAACGTCAAATTTGATTTCAAAAGGCGCTATAAAACTCACAGGGCTAGCTAGTGAAAAACACTTGGTTATTTGAGAATTGAGTGGTTGAGTAGAGCACAGAGTGTTGTGAACCTAGCACTGATTGAGCCCCTAAGCTCACAAGAAACCACATATAGTGTAGAGATGATGACGACCGCTAGGGATGGGTTAGGAATGGAAGAAGGAACTGCCGGTGAGGCCACATAGATCCCCATGGTGCAGGATGTTCCTAAGGGTGCTGGGGCAGTAACAAAAATCCCTAAATCAACACGGACGCCGCAGCTGAAGAAAGATAAGCAGGCAATGGGACTAGTATGCATGTCCCTGAGGAATCCACAGCACAACAAGTTGTCAATGGAGGAAAGGGGGAAGGCAGTCACAATTGAAACATATGAGGAAGAAGAAGACTTGTAGGCCCTAGTCGCCGCGAAAAAAGAAGAAGAATAAGACGTGGAAGAGGATGTCCAGCTGTTGCGCTCTGAAGTGAAACTACTCGCGTATGTCCCTCCGTGGAAAGGGAAAACCAAGGTACCAAAGGATCTGGATGCAACAAAGAGTTCACTTTGGACCCCACTCCTCTCTGATGGTATTGTATTTGAGGGCTTACACCTAGGCCGCATGCCCACCATGAAATTTGAAGATTGGGACCTCGTGGATAGCAACAAGTTCTTGCACTTAGAGACGACAAATCTGATGAAGCAGAATAATGAGGGGGCAGTGATCACGTTACAACTGCGAAAATGGCTGCGCGATGTGGAAAAGGCCGGATTACTGCACCTGTTATGGATATCACATTTCCACTGTGGACCCATCACCATTTTCGTCATCAAGAAGCTACTCTGCCTGGTGCATGATGGGTATCTATGGCTGGAGGAGCCTATTCCCATCACGGCTGACCTCATCCACAATATTGCTCGGCTTCCTTGTAAGGGAAAGGACCCCACGACGATAGCCAGGAAAAGTAGCGATTTGGCTCTCACAGAGGCCATGAAGGCCAAGTATAAGCTAGAGAAGAAAAGGAGGGGCTACACTATCACCAACATCAAGGAAAAATCGGTGCGCGTAGCCACCCAACTCCTAACCGGTAAAGTGATGAGAAAATGTTGCGCTGACGAGGTACCAACGCTGGTGGTCGCATTGGCTGAACAGTGTGCGGAGGGGGTCCAGTTCAATTGGGACGAGTTCCTCTGCTAGGAGTTTTTGTTAAACTGTCGCGAGTCCCAGGAACAGGGTAAGACCTTCCACTACGTGCAGTTGCTCTTATCCATATTGCTGGTAGCAGGAGAACTGCCGGAGGATAGTCAGTTCCTAACTATTAAACGAGACTTACCAGAGGCGGTGAAGTATGCCTCACTTTGGGCCACCAAGGACACAAAACGGATTCGCGATACGAAAATTTTCTGGGTGCTCATGGAGGCGAGCATTCGAATGTGGATTAACAGGAGGCTGTGCCTGTCACCTACAGTGCATAATAGCCTGCTGAGTTTTGCAGACTTTAAGGCGGATATGCACAACATATACATCAGGGCCCGAAAGGATCTGACGCAGCAGTGGACAAAGCTACCATCTATAGCCACTGATGATGCAATCTTCACTGTACTGGAGGCATGGACTCCCGAATGGCGCGCCCCAGATTTGGCAGAACTGGAGAAGGCGAAAACCCAGAAAAAGAAGGATGATGCCAAGCTGTGCATCATCCAATTGGCCCAGAGAAGGCGGAACGAAAAAGTGGTAGCCGAGGTAATGGCAGTCTGCGAAGCGGCACAGAAGGCCATGAAACAGAAGAAGGCCGCAGAAGCAGCAACAACAGCGTAGGTAGCAGAGGCGACAACAACACAGGCAGAGGAGGGCCAAGCAGCATCCTCAGGGCCTGAATTAATCAATTCCCAGTGATCAATTTGAAGTTTATGGACACCGCTCTGCCTGCATGGAATGATGAGGGAATGCTTCCTCCTTCCGACCACACCTTAATCACAGCAAGAGGAATGCTCGCTCAGTGCACGGACTCCCCATATTACCTACTGTAAAGAAAGGAGGAGCGTATGAGGTGTGAATCTCATGTACAATTTTGAAGTGGAGATCATTTCAATGGAATTATCAGGACACAGAAATAGGAGAAGGGAGCGCAGACCTAGGGACTGAATCCACACATCTCAAGCTCCCACGCATCAAAGAGAAATCAGGCTCAAGGAATAATGTTAACACCTCGAAGTTGGCCATTGACCCAATCACCTTAATCTAAGGTGATCTCCATGACATCGGTGAGACAGTTCGTGATGTCACCAATGAAGCGTTCCAAGAGTTTATGATAGAGCATCGGACCGTGTTAGGGGCCTTCAGGGCATAGCTATAGGAGTTAAAGGTGCAGCCCCCTCAGGAAGGTATCCTGTCTACCCATGTTGTAGCAGGAACTTCAACAACAGAGCAGATGCTACACACGAGGATGGCCAACACAATAGTGTTTCCAGAGGGAGCATTAGTATCAGCAGATGCGATGGACCGAATGAGAGTTAGCATGATGAAAGGCCCTGGCCTTAATCTAGCTGCCCTTCCCCAGGAAATGCTCTATCAGCTACAGGATGGAATAACAGCAGAGCTGCACGCTAGTGAGAACCATGTGATCCAAGTTCTTAGTCAATAGGAGATCAATATGTAGCAGCTCGGCTTGCAGCGCAACGAGTTGGTGTTGCAGAACCAAAGGTTGGTGTAGACAGTAGATGATGCTTTCCGACGCATCCTAGAGTTGGCTATTGCAGCAGATCTACCAGTAGAAGTGCGGATTCACAGTTTGGCAAGTGGAGTCCTCGATGCGAGAGAGGAGGCAACAAAGGTTCAGCTGGAGCTGAACCTTCAGATTACCAAGCTGTGGTTGAAGGCGCAGCCTTCAACTCCCCCAGAGGTCAGAGAGTAGCACGCTAGCACTATTGCAGTAGGTATGGAAGAGATTGGAGGTGCAATGCGCGACTGTACCAACATGTTGGAGTAGGCACTTGAGGTCCTCACAATGTTGCAGGAGGACCCCAACATCCAACGGCTGGAGACTGAGGCACGCGAACTCCAGCAACAGTATGACAGCATCGGAGGGACTGCGTAGACAGTAGTCCTTAGCAGCTTGCAAGGATGCAGCAAGCCAAGGCATTAAAGGAGCAGGTGGACGTGGCGTGCCACAAGGAATCAGTTCTCAAAGCACGCATCCAGCCATGGATTGATGAAGCCTTCAAAATCACGGAAGATATTGAAGAAAAGTTCACTCAGATTCAAGGGATGCATGTACAGATGCAGGGAAGTATGCCAAACACAGAGGTTTCAGAAGACAGAGTGCAACAGGTTCAACAAACAACAGCTTAGTGCGTTGCAGACATAAAGACCGTTCGGGACCAGCAGGAGGGACTCTACACCAGATCGTCGCACCGACAAAGTGACTCGAGGATGAGTCACGATGTTTGTGTTGGGGGCCTGTTGGGCATGGAATCCCCCCATAGCATGTTTTGGGGCTCAAAGCCCAAGTTTTGAGTAATATTGTTGTAAAGACTCCGTGAATTGCTGGCGCAGAGTGCGAATTGTGTTAGAGTCATAGGGCTGTCCACCTTAAATTTTGAATGTAGTGTCGGCCTACCCATGGTTCACGGACCATGGGATTGTATAAATAAGAGCGAGGCTCAAAGTTGTAAAATAATGGAATAGGATCATAGAGAAGATGGACAACAAAGGTCTTAGAGTGTAGAAAAGGTGCGAAGTGTGTCTTAGGTCATAGGAAGAGGCTCTGCTGCTAAGTGCATAGGGTAGAGTCGAGTCTGTAACCAGAGAATGAGATAATAAAAGAAAAGTTTGATTCCTAATCTTATGTATCTATTTTGAATTATTAAATGGTTGATATCTTCTGCAATTATACTATTTTATTTATTGCGTGCACTTGTATGAATGGTAAACACTGTTAAGTATAACTAAACACATACAAATAAGCTAAGGTAAGTAACTAATAATGGGTTACTAACAAGGACGTGGGTAATAACGTTGTTCAGCCCCAGAGTAGGGCTGAGCGAAGTCATCCTCTCAGGCTATGAGGTACTGATAGGTGCGTGTAGCGACGTGCGCACAGGGTCAAACCGCGGACCCCCTGAAACACATCAAGACATCCCCAGGGTGCGGAAACCTAGTTCTAGCACCCTCCCATACTACTTCGGGTGAGACCTCAGCTTGTGCTCCACGGACTATTGCCGAAAGGGCCAGTAGTACCGGGATTTCTTTGGCTAAATCATCTCCGAACCTAGGTCAGGCCCCAACAAGCCAACAAGCAAGGGGTGCTTCACATTGAGTAGGATGACTCAGGAACCTAATAACAAGGATTAATTTATGACAAGATAGTGCACGGATTGAGGGTGGCGTAGTGGCACATTTGGGACCTCGATATTGTTTGGAGTGACAATTTGGATCAATAAAGGGAGGAAGTGTTTGTTCAAGCATTTCTTGACGATAAGAAACTTTTGGTGGGGAGGACTATAATATCCCCAATTTTGTGAGCATGGGAATCTCTAAGGATTTTTTTTCCCAATTTTGGTAATATTAATTAAAAAGGGGCAAATATTATTGGAGAGAGGTGGAAAATATTGTTTATTGTAGAATGGCGGAAAATTATCTTTATTAAAATGGCAGCAAAAGTCAATTAGTGGAAAATGTCCTCCACCAATAAAATAATATTAAAAAGGATTCTAGAAGCATGGGGAGAAATTATAAAAGGAGGATGGACTCATTTGTTGATCAACTTTTGACTATTACACTTCACCTTTCATCTTCTCTTGGAGTTTTTTAGCACAAGAAGAGAAGTATTGTTTAGAATAAGAGTTCCAAGTGGAATTTCCACCCTTATTTTAGAGAAATTCGAGTGTCTCCTCAGTGAGGAAATTGGAGTGTTCATTCTGGGCACTCATAGAGCTTCATTGCAGAAGTATTTCCCTAGTTATGTGCATTCCTTAGGTGGAAAGGCAATTCAAATTGTTTATTCAGGGATCATCTACAGCAAGATTGGCTCTGATACCAAACGTAGGTTTTAACCCCGTACAGAAATTACCTGCATACAAATTCTAAAACACATAAAATAAACAATGTGAGAGCATAACACATAAAACACATATACACAAAGATTTTCCCTTGGATCCCATAACTGGGACTACGAGATTGATTTTTCATTATGTTCCTTTCAATGTTACAATACATATTTATACATGCTAAAGCATCCAATACCATGGACCAAAAACCATCACGTCCAAAACCATGGACCGAAAACCATCGCGTCCAAAACCATGTGTGAAAATCATGCACAAAACCATAGGTAGGTCCGCCCAACCTGACATAGGGTCCCGAAAACAAAATTTTCTGCAACACTGCCCCGGACCCCATAGAGGGGGGTTACCTGCACCCCTCAAACCCCTATGACCCTCCCGCTATGTAATCGACGTAACGAAGGGGGGGATCCACCCCCCCCTCTAACCCCGCGGTTAACTACGTGGGCTAGTCGTGGAAAGAATATAACACAACCCAACATTCTCCCACTTGTTGTTTTCTTTCCACAGGGGGCCACAGGAGAGCTTAGTCATTTATCCAGCCCTGCAATGCCCATTGTTTCTCTACACCAAGGAACTTCTCAGAGCTCACAGATTTTGTCAATGCATCTGCAATATTATTCAAAGTGTCCACCTTTACCAGCAACACCTTTTTGTCTTCTATCATATCCCTCACAAAGTGATACTGAACATCAATGTGCTTTGTCTTTGAATGATAAGCAGGGTTCTTTGCCAAAAAATTGCACTTTGGCTGTCACAGTCTATCCTTATAGCTCCCTGTACTAACCCCATACTTGAACACAATCTCTACAACCAAACTGCTTCCTTGCTTGCATGAGTGGCTGCCATGTATTCTGCCTTTGTAGGTGATAGTGCCACTACAGATTGTTTCTTACTCATCCAACTGACTGCACCTCCAAATAGGTTAAACACATACCCACTTGTAGATCTTCTCTGATCCAGATCTCCAGCCCAATCTGCATCAACAAAGCCACGAATATCCAACACTCTGTCCAATCCTGATCTTCCTTGGTAGAACAAACCATAATCACTAGTGCCACGCAAATACCTGAAAACACGCTTCACTGCTGTCCAGTTATCCTTCCCTGGTTTTGACATAAACCTGCTCAATACTCCCACTACATGTGCAATGTCTGGTCTAGTACAAACCATTGCATACATCAGGTTACCGACTGCACTTGCATATGGAACATGGGACATGTCCTCTTCCTCTTCTTGTGTCTTGGGACACTGTTCAACAAATAACCTCACACCTACATGAATAAGAACCTTCACCGGTTTACTATCCTGCATATTAAACCTATGCAATATTGTCTCGACATACTTCCTTTAGTTTAACCAGAGCTTCCTCTTTGCCCGATCTCTTTTAATTTCCATGCCCAAAATATAGTTTGCAGCACCAAGATCTTTCATGTCGAATTTGGAGGACAATTAGGTCTTCAAATCATGGATAATTTCTTTGTCATTTCCAACCAGCAACATATCATCCACATACAAGACCAGATAAATAACACGGTCACTAATTAATTTAAAATACACACTGTGATCGGCTTTGATTTTGGTGAAGCAAAGTCCCTGTATAAATGTATCAAATTTCTAATACCACCTCCTTGGTGGCTATTTTAACCCATAAAGGGACTTCTTTAACTTGCATACCAGTTCTTTCTTACCCTTCATCGCAAAGCCTTCAGGTTGCTTCATGTAGATTTCCTCTTCCAGATCCCTGTGAAGAAGTGTTGTCTTCACATCCATTTGTTCCACCTCAAAATCAAAAGCAACAACAATAGATAAAAGTAATCTAATAGAAGTTACCTTGGCAACAAGAGAAAAAATATCACCAAAATCAATTCTTGGCACCTGGGAATAACCTTT
>APFE030933632.1:0-14639 GCA_000404065.3 Pinus taeda
AGGAGCCAAAGCTCTCAGGGTTGGGCCCAACCTGAGAGCCTAGGGCCTCCTTTCTGTATTGTTACTTTTCCTTTACGTATCACTATTTTCCTTTATGAATTTGAACATATTTCTGTTATGTAGATTTCGTTATGTTGTTGGAATAGATCACTGTTTGTGAATGACATTGTTTTAGGTGCTTTGGTAGGATAATAACAACAAAACCTCCAAGAAAAGGGACAACCACACTCCTGGTTTCACCTCACCCTTATTGGATTTGGGGCTGGAATTGAGGAAACAGCGCTGCCTCACAAAAACACTAGTTTGCTTGATTATGCAATCTTTAGTGTGCTTGTTTTTATTAGCAGAGATTAGTCATGGGTTTGGACATCTGAAATGTTTCTTTGCATCGATGGTGTACAAGGTTTTCTTCCCAAATAAGGGGTCTGCTCATTTATGTTGTTGATGGTTAGACTAGACTAGTTTAGGATTCGATCATTTGCAAGCCTTTGTTGATTTGATCAAGGTACACCGTGCAGGGCATCTTCTTCATTCTTTCATCCACCCAAAGTATCATCTGAGCCACCTGTTCTGTCTCTTAGTTAAGTTTCTTGTTCCCCATCTATCCTTTTTGTCCACGAAACCTTACCTCCTTACTCATCATTGCCTTAGCCCTCTTCAAGCCAAGTCAGCCTTCTACACCTCTTCACCGATCCACCCACCAGTCCTTAGGCCATTTTTAGACCCCTATCCTACCTCCATATCCATCCATGCACCTTCCCTCACTCATCCATCTCCTAAAAACCGATTTCCGAACATCCTGTAGAAATTCTGAAACATCCTGTAGAACCCCTGCAGACTTCCTGTAGAAGCTCACAAGTGAGGGTTCCTGATAGCCAAACTTTGTGAGACTCTCTGGAAGGGTGGTAGGGACTCCTTAGACCCTCTCTGAACTTTTCCAACCATTTCCAAGCATCCCTCTTCCTTGATCCACCCCTGCACAGTAAAGCACAGTTCAAGCATATGCATGTGAAAATTGACAACTTGATCAAAAATACAAAAAGATGCTTTCTTAGGACTAGGGTAGTTTAAACACATGTATTTTACCTTAATAGAAGTAATGGCATCTCTTTCAGTAGTTTGCACTCTCATTTTTGCATCAGTAGGACTAGCTGGTAGAATTAGGGTTTGTTAGGGTTTGCGCTTTCCTTCAGTTTTCCAGTCACTTTTCGCAAGTAGATTAGCTTCCTTTGAGTTAGCTTTCATCCATCAATTAAAAGCTTCTTCTAAGAGCCCATAGAAGTTGGCTAAAGCCCCTGGCGGACTTGTGCTAGCTGATCAAGTGACAGTTGCGGCAAGAGTTAGTACTTGTGCATACAACACCGTCGCTTCCAAGTTTGTTACGAACAACCGGGTTGATAAAAGTAAAGAAGGGAGTCCCAGGAGTTGCAACATTATTGCTGCAATACTGGAGCCCACCATCTTTTTTACGCCATTACCGAGGAAGCGTCAGAGTATTGGTGATTGTTGCTTTTCTTCTATTCCTACTGCAACCTTCTGCTAAGTAGTTTATTTCATTTCCATTCTGCCATTTCTTTTTCCGCAAAAGTAAAGTAGACATTTCCTGCTTTCATAGATTAGCATTTCAATTCTGCAAGCGTAAATTAGCATTTCAATTCCGCATTTCAATTCTGCAAGCGTAAATTAGCATTTCAATTCTGCAATTTCATTTGAGCAAAATAGATTAATCCTTTCCTGCTTTCATTTCAATTCCGCATTTTCATTTCAGTAAGATAGTTAGTTGCAGTTCAATCTATTTTTGTTTTGCAGGTACAAGAAAAAAATACACAAAAAAAAGCAAGAGAAAGTCTTTCCATTTCATGCCTCGTAGGAACAGAGATAAAACCAACAAATTCTTACCCAACACCCCCACCACATCACTGAGTCAACCTTCTTTTTTCTCTGGTGACAGTGAGCCAGAAGAGCCTATAGGTGAACCTCCTGAGATATACGAAGATCCTATAGCAGAAGAAGAGTTAGGGAACACTCCATCTGAAGCCATGGCTGAAAACCGAAACAGTAGAAGAGAAGACGAGAGAATAGAGGGTGCCTTTCCCATCCGAGAGACCAATGGAGACATGAAAATGAAAAACATAAGTCCCTCTGCGCTACCTCATTTCCATGGTCTGACTACCGAGGACCCTGATATCTTCCTGTTTGAGTTTGTTTTCCTTTTTCAAACTTATGACTATGCTAAGGATGAGCAAAACCTGGAACTCTTTCCCTCTACCCTCAAGGATCCAGCATTACGTTGGTTCATGGGGTTACATGGAAACAGTATCACCACTTGGGCTCAGATGCAGCAAGCTTTCAACGCCAAGTACAGAGACTACTGTAGGTCCAAGGAAACTAAGGGAGAAATCTTTCGGATGACCATGGGCAGCGATGAATCTTTGGAAGACTATGAGGAGAGGTTCCAACACAGTTATAAACGGGCCAGGTGCACACTTGACCCGGAATCTCTGAAGCTGGTTCTGCTCTGAGGAGTCCCTGAAGACCTTCTGGACACCCTTAACATGCTGGTTGGAGGAGACATCTACCAACTACCTTATGAGGATATAAAGACCATGTTTAGAAACCATTCTAGGGCGGCCACGAAGAGAGGTAGGGGGAATCATCTCTCAGCAAGTACCTCTTTCTCCAAGCATGAGTTTTCTAACCAGATGGAAGACCTTAAGAGCGAAATGAGACAGACTATTGCCATGCAACTTGATACCTTCCGAATTCAGCAAAAGAAAGAAGAAGCTGAGAGGGCTTTGGCCATATTTTGTCCTAGATGCACGAGGAAGCATCCCAAGAATGAGTTCCCATTGCACTCAATAGAGGTATGTTTCATTTGTGAGGAAGACCACCCCACCAACCAATGCCCTACCTTTCCAAGCTTTAAAGCCATGTACCTAGGGACCGTGGTGGCTACTGAACCTCTCTACTTCCTCAACCATAGGAGGACTCATGGACCCAGACCTTATCAGCAGGGATGCAAGGGTCATCCCAAGCTTATTACCACCCCAACCACTCTGCTCATATGCCTTCTTAGGGTCCCCCTGCTCATCCTTCCTGGTCCGCACCTCCTCCGTGGTCTTATCCATCTCCATACCACACTCAACCTCTTTTTCACTCATTTCACTCTCATGCCCAGTCGCAACCTCAGTGGAATGCACCTCAACCGGGGTGGAGGCCCCAATACAACACTCCTCCTGCCATTCTGCCTCCGCCACTAGCTCAACCAGAACCATTACCTCCTGCTCCTCCAAGACAACCCCAGATGCCTGCTCAATCGAACCTGAACCCCAACAACAGACAGGCCCAGTAGGTATATACTGGGGAGACAACATGCCCTACCTATGTTGTGGAGATCCAGGAGATCAACCTGCGATCTAGGAAGGTCCTTCTAGAACGCCAACATCCTCCCCTAGAGGAGGAGGAAGAGAAACAGGAAAGTGAACCCCAATCCATTCCACCCTTTCCTAAGTGACTCATAGTAACCACACAACCCAACCCAAAAGAGGATGAGCTTCTGGGAGAACTCAAGCAATTCTGTGTGAAAATACCACTTCTCCAGGCCATAAAAGATGTACCGATATACAACAAATTCATTAAGGAGAAGTGTTTCAGGCACCCAGGCAAGCGAAAGAAAGATGCCTCGACCATCAATGTCATAGGACAACTGTTAGGGCAAGTAATATGTTCGAAGTATTTGGACCCTGGGAGTCTTGTAGTTGATGTCCACATCAATGGCACCATTATACCCCACACTTTGATTAATCTAGGGGCCGCCATTAATGTGATGACCAGGGACACCATGCTTAAGCTCAATCTTCTGAGTTCCCTAAGAAAGACCTCGACAGTGTTGCAATTGGCAGACCGCTCCACCGTGACTCCCGAAGGGATTGTGGAGGGTGTCTTGGTCTCTGTTGACTCCTGGGAATACCCTGCATACTTTTTGGTCCTTCAGCCTAAGGCAAAACTCACGGGATATCCCCTCATTTTTGGAAGGCCTTGGCTGGCTACTGTAGATGCTTACATCAGCTGTCGAGCCGGAAGCATGACCATAAAAAATGGGCCTATGTCCAAACAGCTAGTCCTATACCCTCCTGCCCAACCTATTCTAGAACATGACTTACCCCTCTGGTTGGAAGAAGAAGAAGAGGATGAGGTCTACTCTACACCATTATGCATAGTAGAGGCCACCAGGGGAGGCCCTCCAACCGAGGATGATTTGATTGAAGACTTAATCCAAAATCCTCCCCCTGGTGCACTATCCTTGGAAGAATTGGTGGAAGATACCCAAGCCAATGCTTTAGTGGACCTAGGTGCCACTAATCTGACCACCCCCAGAGTTAAGAATGTGGAGTTTGGCCCTGAGAAGACTTTGAAGATAAGCTCCTCTCTCTCTCCCTCTCAGGAAAAGGAGCTATGTAGCCTCTTGACTCGCCATGTGGAGGCCTTTTCCTGGAGATACAAGGAAATGAAGGGAATCCATCCCTCAGTCTGTACTCATCATATCTACATCAAGGAGGACTGTAAACCAGTCAGGAAACCTCAGAGGAGAATGAATCCAGCCCTCAACGACATTGTTAAAGAAGAAGTGCAAAAATTGTTGGATGCGGGATTCATCTACCCCATCTCGGATATCGAATGGGTTTCCCCTCTGGTGTTGGTGCCCAAGAAAAATGGGAAATGGAGAATCTGTGTGGACTACAGAGAATTGAACAAAGCCACCAAGAAAGACCACTTCCCTTTACCTTTCATAGATCAAGTGTTGGATGGTCTGGCAGGGAAGAGGTTTTTCTCTTTCCTAGATGGGTTCAGCAGGTATAATCAGATCCAAATCAGCCCGGAGGACCAAGATAAGACCACGTTCACTTGTCCATGGGTTACCTTTGCCTACCACGTCCTTCCCTTTGGGCTATGTAATGCCCCTGCCACTTTCCAGAGAGCTGTATTAAGCATCTTTGCCGAGTTGGTCCATGATTCAGTAGAAATCTTTATGGATGACTTTACTCCTTACGGGTCTAGATTCCAGGAAGCCTTATCCAACCTGGGAAAAGTTTTGAGCAACTGCATTGAGATGAACCTATCCCTCAGTCCTGAGAAATGTGAGTTCTTGATGACTGAAGGGACCGTGTTAGGCCATACCATTTCTCACCACGGGTTACAGGTGGATCCCAGTAAAATTGCTATCATAAAAAAGGTCCCACCTCCTCAGAAGGTAAGAGATGTTCAGAGTTTCCTAGGCTTAGCGGGATATTACAGAAGATTCATTAAAGACTTTAGTAAGCTAGCCTCGCCATTGTTTGGCCTCTTAGCAAAATATGTTGAGTTTAAATGGTCGGATGACTGCCAGAAGGCTCTGAACGAATTGAAGGATAAGTTGGTGTCTGCTCCAATTCTGAGAGGCCCAAACTGGGCCCTACCTTTTCACATCCACATTGATTCCTCGAACAAAGCCATAGGGGCAGCCTTAGGACAACTTGAAGAAAAAATTCCATATGCTATATACTTTGTCAGAAAAAACTTATCCAAGGCGGAAATGAATTATACGGTAACTGAGAAAGAGTTCCTGGCCGTGGTCCATTCCATGAACAAGTTCCGACACTACATCACTGGCTATCAAACATTTGTACATACTGACCATGCTGTAATTAGATATTTAATGAATAATCCTGATGTGAATTCTCGTATTATTAGATGGTTACTTCTGTTGCAGCAGTTTGATTTGACCATCGTTGACAAACCAGGTAAAGAAAATGTTGTTGCTGACTTTTTGTCTAGATTGGATTTGCCTGCAGGTGAAGAAGAAACAGTGGATGACCATATGCCAGATGAGCATCTGTTTGCTATCTTAGTACTCTCCCCGTGGTTTGCTGATATAGCCAACTATCTGGTCTCAGCACAGTTCCCTCTGCATCTATCCTCAAAGGAGAAGAGCAGAATCGTGAGGAAAAGTGCCTCATTCACTTGGATCGGGGGCAACTTGTTCAAACTTGGCCCTGATCAGATCTTAAGGCGTTGTGTAAGGGAGGAGGAAGTCTTTGACATCCTCCTAACTTGTCACAATGGCCCTTGTGGAGGAAATTTTGTAGCCAAGAGGAATGCCTTCAAAATTCTACAGGCAGGCTACTATTGGCCCACTCTTCATCAAGATGTCAGAAGATATATCAGCCAATGTGACCGATGCCAAAGGATGGGGAAACCGACTGCAAGGGACAAAATTCCACTCCAACCTCAGGTGACTCTTGAGCCATTTGAGAAGTGGGTTATGGATTTTGTGGGTCCTATCAACCCTTCTTCAAGGCAAACGTCTTACATCATTGTGTGCACAGACTATCTGACAAAGTGGGTGGAAACCAAAGCAATCAAAGCAGCAACAGAAGAAAAGGTGGCTGAGTTTTTAAGAGAAAACATTTTCTACAAATTTGGCTACCCAAGAGAGTTAATCACCGATCAAGGAAGCCAATTCACCTCCAATTTGATTGAAGACTTGCTTGCTCATCACAAGATCAAGCATAGGACTTCCACCCCATATAATCCTCAAGCGAATGGGCAAGTGGAAGTCACCAATAGAGCATTAGAGGGGATATTGACTAAGGTGGTGAGCAGCAGTAGAAGGGATTGGGCATATTGCCTCGTTGAGGACACTTGGGCCTACAACACCACTTCGAAGACCACAACCAGTTTCACACCCTATGAGCTGGTCTATGGGAAGAGAGCTTTGCTTTCAATCGAGTTTGAATACAACACATTGAGGATGGCAACTCAGCTAGACCTAGATCTCAGCCATGCTCAACAAGAAAGGTTAATGCAGTTGAATGGGTTAGATGAACTTCAAATTCAGTCCCTCCTCCACTCACATGTGACTCAACTTCAGAGGAAGGTATGGCATGACCGGCACCTCAATGACAAACAATTCCAGCCGGGAGATTGGGCGCTGCTGTATGATTCCAGACATAAGGATTTCAAGGGGAAGCTGAGGACAAGGTGGCTAGGACCATATGCAGTGGAAAAGTGTAATGACAATGGTTTCATCCTTATCCGTACTATTGATGAAGAAGCCATCCCCATGCTCGTCAATGGGCATCAACTAAAGATCTACAGGAAACCTCTTTCGAGGCAAGACTTTGTCAAAGCTGTGGAAAAATCAGTGCTGGTCATAGAGAAGGGTTCTACCTCTGTTTTGGGCACAACCTGAGCATCATTATATATCAAAAAACAAATGCAATAAAAAAGATCCTTGGTTGAAAACCTTTTTGAGGCGCCCAAGGCAGACGGTAGGAGTGAAAACCTCATTAAGGCAGTCCTAGTGTCTCTCTGAAAAAGAATGGGAATAAAAAGATCCTTGGGTGAAACCTTTTCGAGGCACCCAAGGCAGATGGTAGGGATGAAAACCTCATTGAGGCGCCCCTGCTGTCTCTTGAAAAAAAAAAAAAAGAGAAAAAAAAAGATAAAAAAGACAAGTTGATCTCTGAAAGTGTTGTAGGTTGCAGGAACACAGGGCACCAAAGGAGGCCTCTCAACTCAAGGACAAGGGTCCCTATCAAGCTACCAGGCAACCTCACATACACTCCCTCCATGAACACTCATTTTTCCAAGGTTTGGACACAATCGGTCATGGTTCAGCCTTCTACAAGAAGCTACAGGACTTTCTACAGGAAGTTGTGTATTTCTACAGGAAACATCCTGTAGAGCTTTTGGATGGGTGAGAATCGACTGTAGAGAAGGATTTGGAGCTTGAAACCCATTGAGGAGGCATGCAACCACCCTTTTCTTCCATCCTCCACTCGTTTCACCTCCTTTCACCGCCATCACTCTCATCTGGGGGAACATACCTGCACATGCATACCATAACTCTCTTTTTTTCAAATAAGAAAATTTGCTTTTTCAAATTCAAAAGTAAGGCCTTCTGAGGCTCGTGCACTTCACCTGTCTAGGCGACCTCAAGACCCTTCACCTATGAACGTGATTCCAATTATTTCAGCATGCACCCCAGAAGGAGAAAAGGCTACAGGATGTCCTACAGGAATCCTGTAGCAGCTGATCCAGCTAGAGTACCTACCATGAAGACACCAACAGCTCGCAGAACCAGTGCATGCAATATTCGCCACTAGAGAAACAGGTCTCAAAGGCTCGTAGCCAGCAGAAGCCAATGTAGAGGAGCTCTAGCACCTGAGCACAATGTAGCAGCATGCAGATCCAGCATCCCTTGTCCCGAAACCTGAAAAAACCCACGTCCACGGCCGCACAGGTAAGTTCCTAACCTTATTTCATCAAATTATATAAGCTATACTCTGAATATGCATGATTGTGAGAATGGACGAATTGAAAAAGGCTTGTTTCCATTCAACTGGCCACCACAGCCAGTCAAGCGGCCTCGTAAGATCCGAATTGGATTGGTTATGCCGAAAAATTGGATAATTGACACGTGGGAAGTGTCCAGTCGGGGAGAAGCGGCGGTATGACAGGAATGGCGGCAGTAAATGCAGAGGAAAGAATTCGGCGGTCAGGGGCACGCTAGGGAATGATAGCAATGACGTCAGCCAATGGATCAGCGGGGACAGCTCACCCCCGCGCCATGAATTCTGCAGTAATTCGAAATCGGCCGGTTGATACTTATGATGCACTGCAGTCATTTATGCTCACAACCGTTTTGCAGCTGAATACGCGTCCTCCTCCTCTGCAAGTTATTAGCCTGAGTTTTTGGTCTGTTAAAATGTCCTGCTACTGCTCAGATTGGTCCTGCACTACCGTAACCTCCTCCAAAAGCTGGGAACAAATTCTACAGGAAGCTGCGCTACAGGAAACACAGCATTCGAAGCAGTGCGGACTGTTCATGTCAAGGGTTGCAAATTTTAGTGAGGTGGGCAGAATTTAACTTTCCCATGCAAATAATTCCAAAGGTGGTGAATTCAACGTAGTGAGGGGGGTAGAGAAATGTGAATGCAATTCTGTCTGAAGTTTTTATATCATTGCCCAAAATTGTCTTCGTGATCAGTATGTGAGATTTCCTCCACGCTTCAATGAAAAATCCCTCCTGTAGAAATTGAGACACTGTCAAAACACCAGTAAAATTGTAGATTTTATATGACTGTGTGTATATTGGAGACGTAGCTCTGTGCTCTATGTGAAAAATCCCAAAGTTCTCCTTCTATATATGTGAGCAGGCAAGTTCAGCACAAGGTAATTGACCAAAGATATCTTTTTTTTTACACTCTGAGAAGGAAATCCACCCAGAATTCCAAGTCTGCGTGAAAGCGCGAGCAAACAGAGTTTTACCATGCCAGGAGGGTTCATTCGAAAAGAACCTTCGAACTCCAAGAAATTACGGGAAACCCCTAAGGTGGTGGACTTGTTTTCTCGTGCACACTAGATGTCATTTTGTGACAAGCTTCAAGGTCACGATGACGAAATTGCAGAAGAATTCCTCTGGTCCCTAAAGCTGAAGTCAAAGACATTGGTCGTTTTCAACTTCAAAGGACTGACCCTCAGACTCACCCCACAGCTCATCAGCAGGGTAACTGATCTTCCAATGGGGGTGCCCTGGGATAAGGAGGAGATGAAGTTGGGTCAGAAAGATAAAAAAGAGTTCTTCTTGCTAGAGGAACAATTCTCAGAAGACAAGAATGGAGTTCAGAGGACCAGCCTACAACTGTTCTGGAGTGAAGTCAACCTCCAAATTATGAAGTATATTACATGTGAGGGGTGATTTAGCATCATATATGGCTATCATTTTCGGCTGCTCACAGAACTCGGACACCACCTGGACCTACCCTGAGAGCAAAAATTGAGCATTCCTTATTTCCTCCTGCAGTCCATGACTGAGTGTGCCACCAAACTCAGAGAGGGGACACCAGACCAGCTAGCCCATCATGGGCTTATTAAGCTCCTCATGGAAGATGCACTCCACATTTTCACTGTCCCTCTCTCCTGGGAAATTTTCTGGAATATGTCAAAGGATGATGACATCTGAGTCTTGGCCAAGGAGCTCACTTCCTCTAGCAATGAGGAGAAGTAGCATACTTAGGCAGAGAAGAAGGTTAAAAAACAAGAAACCCCTGGCAAAACACTAAAGAAAGAACAAAAAGGAACACCAGAAATGGGGCAAGCTGCCAAAACAGGGGATGATAAAATTGCACCAACACCTAGGGAGAAAAGACTACAGAGCAGGGCAGAACAGACTGAGAAAGTCCAAGTTAGTAAGGGCACCCCTAAGGCAACCTCAGCCAACATAAAAGGAAAAGTTGCCTCAGCTAAGCAAGCTAAAACAGTGCCCTCGGCTTCTACAGGAAAGGAGCAGAGTATTTCTACAGGAAAGTTGAAAACAGCTTCTACAGGAAGCCAGAAAGCAACCGCTACAGGGGTTTCTACAGGAAGTTCGAAAGAAGGACAGCAGAAGGAGAAGTCGGCCGAAATCCTAGCTAGGGAGGTAGCAGCTGTGCTAGCCACCCTAAGTACCTCTCCCAAGCCAAAGGAGAAATGGAAGAGGGAGACTCCTCTATATTTTAAAGTGAGAAGGAGTGTAAGGATTAAGAGTGGTAGACCCCAGCCTCCATCAAAAGAACTAATCACCATCGTGAATACCCCTACCACACCAAAGGATAAATCCCCCTCCAAGGCATCCATTACTTATGAGCGGGGGAGCCCATAAACATCCTCATGGAGGGACATAATGGATAAATTGAGCTGAGAAGCCTCTCTACAGGATGTTGAAGCTATTCTACAGGAAACTTTGGCTAGGCTGAAAGAAACTGAGCAGATGGAGGAGAGAGCAGCCAAGTCAACACAGGAGGAGGAGAGAGCAACCAAGTCACCACAAAAGGAGGAGAAGGCTGATGTTATCATGGAACCAAGCCCCCAGCCCAACTTGGGCTCTTATTATAACATTTTGGAGGCCGACAGAATTATTCCTCAAAAGTTCACAGTGCCACTGTTTCTAGCACTAGAGGAAGAGAGAGTATGAACCCACACTTGGATGAGGATCACTAAATCCAAGGGGGTAGTAGATATAGGACCTCTAGAGGAAAGGCTAGGGGAAACACAAAGGGAGTTGGCAAGAGTAAGGCATGTGGAAAGCTCCCAACAAGCCAAGTTAAGAGAAGAGAATGAGCTGCTCAGACAATAGCTCCAGCTGCAGGAACAGAGGAAAGGAGAGGACACAGTAGCTAAGGACCCTTCAGCAGAGCCTCAAGGAAAAGAAGAGATGCAAGCTGATCTCGAGGAACTTAACCAGCAGCTACAGGAAAGGGAATTGCAGGCAGATATGGAGATACAATCCGTGAAGCAGTAGATGCAAGAAAAGGAGGCACAACTGGCCTGCATGGCCAATTGGGAAATGGAAGCTCTGCAATGTAGGCAACGGGCCAAATTCTGTGGTCTATACCTAAGGGATCAGTGGCTGCAGTTCCAAATCAACACATTGGCACAGAGGGGTATCTCCCACATACAAAACCCCCAGCAATTCATGGATTTATGTAACACTAGTTCATCAGAAGATAAGGCCAAGCTTTCAGAGTTTTACCTCCATAATTTAGCCCTTCCAAACATCACCTCGTGGGACCCCAACACAGTAGTAGGGGACATGCAGTTGATGGCAATGACCTCATGGTTAAACCAGTAAGAGAAGAGAGCAAATGAGGTCAGGAATGTCATGGACCAGGAGTTACATGAACCACTGATGATTAGAGCAGTGCTAGGGGACCCCACAGCATTGATATCCGCCCACCAGCACCTAGCAACCAGCCCTCAGGTTTTATTAGAGTACATGGATTGTCAGGCCCAGGCCATAGCACACTTCGAGGATATGGAATGGTTATTAGGGGACAATTGTGTTCATGCTTGCACCCGTAGGTGGAACACATTGTCCCACAGCCTCAAAATCCAAGAATATCACACTCCAACTCGGATGAGGGAGGCTTTGGCACGGTATCTCTCTACAAGAAGTCGATGCAGAACCTCCAAGCCAATTGGATAGGCCTCAAGCTATGTCCACCCTTGCTTTTGGGATTACTAGAGGGAGGCACAGAAGAGGAGGAGCATAAGCAGTGGGAAGAGGTGGAAAGGAAGGCCAGATTCCATGACAGTGTGGAGGACACTACTTCAAAAGCCTGGGATGTGAGGGTGGCGATTAAAGTAATGAAAGACAAGGAGTTGGAGTAGTTTCTCAGAGGATGAGCAACCCTTTTAGCAGGGGGGTGATGATGAGCCCCAAAATTGGTAACTTGTTGGGCTCATTTGGCCTAATTATCCTTGTTTAGTCCTTGTTCAAATCCTTCATTTTCCATAGCTTATGCATTATTTTTAGTATGTTTATGTCATTTGTATGAATAAGGGTAGTCACTCTTCCTAGGTGGCTAACACATGCTTATTTTAGGTTTTTTGACACATGTTGGAGCAAAGTCGAGCAATCATGGGCAAAAAGACAGCCAAGCCTGAGGTGAGGATTCGTAGGGAGTTGTCTATGGCATTAAATAACCCATCCTCGAGATATTCACCCCCAACTCCGATCTCGAAAGACCACCAAAACCGAATCTAGAAGGCAGCCAAGAGGATTTTAGAAGGGACTGTCTAACTCACAGTTTGGACAGCCGAGTTCCACAGATTGAGGAGGCCAGCTAGGTTCCTCGTGATGTATAAATGTTGAGGCCTCAGCCTTCGTAAGGGACTTTTGAAACTATTTTGTATTTTTCACCTCAGTGCTGCCAGTTCTACTTTGTTCTTTTGTAGCCATTTTTGGCATCACTCTTATGATTATTTTTTGATACTGAGAAGCAGTTCGATTTTCTATCAAATCTGAGTTTTTCATAGGAGCCATAGCTCTTAGGGTTGGGCCCAACCTGAGAGCCTAGGGCCTCCTTTCTGTACTGTTACTTTTCCTTTATGTATCATTGTTTCCCTTTATGCATTTGAACATATTTCTGTTAGGCAGATTTAGTTATGTTCCTTGGATAGATCACTATTTATGAATGACATTGCTTTAGGTGTTTTGGTAGGACAATAACAGAAAAAGCTTCAAAGAAAAGGGACAACCACACTCTCGGTTTCACCTCATCCCTATTGGATTAGGAGCTGGAATTGAAGAAGCAGTGCTGCCCCAACAAAAACACTAGTTTGCTTGACCATGCAATCCTTAGTGTACTATTTTCATTTGCAGAAATTAGTTATGGGTTTGGATATTTGAAATTTTTCTTTGCATAGTTGATGTACATGGTTTTCTTCCCAAATAAAGCTGTTGTTCATTCATGTTGTTGATGGTTAGACTAGATTAGCTCAAGATTTGATCATTTGCAAGACTTTGTTGATTTGGTCGAAGGACACCGTGCAAGGCATCTCCTCCACTCTTTCATCCACCCAAAGCATCATCTGAGCCACCTGTTAAGTCTCCTAGCTAAGTTCCTCGTCTCTCATCTGACCTTTTGTCCACGTAACCCTACCTTCTTGCTCAATCATTGCCTTAGCCTTCTTCAAGCCAGGTCATCCATCTACACCTCCTCACCACTCCATCCACCAGTCCTTAGGCCGTTTTAGACCCATATCCTACCTCCAGATCCATCCATGAACCTTCCCTCACTCATCCATCCTCTAAAAATCGATTTTCAAACATCCTGTAGAAATTTCTGAACATCCTGTAGAAATTCTTGAACATCTTGTAGAACCCCTGCAGACTTCATGTAGAAGCTCACAAATGAGGTTTCTTGATAGCCAAACTTTGTGAAACTCTCTATAAGAGTGTTAGGGACTCCTTAGACCCTCTCTGAACCTTTCCAACCTTTTCCAAGCATTTCTCCTCCTTGATCCACCCCTGCACAGTAAAGAACAGTTCAAGCATATGCATGAGAAAATTGACAGCTTAATAAAAAATACAAAAAGATGTTTTCTTAGGACAAAGGTAGTCTAAACACATGTATTTTACCTTCATAGAAGTAACGGCATCTCTTTCAGTAGTTTGCACTCTCATCTTTGCATCAGTAGGACTAGCTGGTAGAATTAGGGTTTGCTAGGGTTTGCGCTTTCCTTCAGTTTTTCAATCTCTTTTCGCAAGTAGATTAGCTTCCTTTGAATTAGCTTTCATCCATAAATTAGAAAGCTTCTTCTAAGAGCTCATAGAAGTTGGCTAAAGCCCCTAGCGGACTTGTGCTAGCTGACCAAGTGACAGTTGCAGCAAGAGCTAGTACTTGTGCATACAGCACCGTCGCTTCCAAGTTTGTTACGAACAACCGGGTTGATAAAAGTAAAGAAGGGAGTCCCAGGAGTTGCAACATTATTGCTGCAATACTGGAGCCCACCACCAGCCATCCGAGAGAGACATGCATATCATCATAACCATGTCACATCACTTCACAACCTAGACTTTTGTGATCTAAGTCCAGGGTCTTGCGCTCCAACACGACCTGATCAAAGTACATATTCTATCATGTGAATAGATGTGTTGATGTCGAACATGCTAGAAAGTCGCTTGATTACTAGTAAACGACGTAAACTATTAACAAGCACGAGAGAAAACACCAATAATGGCAATGGTCCTCAAGGTACTTGTCAAGCGGAATGAGTTATACTTGCGGACAAATCTAACCTTCCTAGGAGTCTAAGACTCTCTAATGACAAAC
>APFE030933633.1:0-13453 GCA_000404065.3 Pinus taeda
AAGAAAATGAAACCAGAACTAAGAGAGAGTGAAGAAATATGTTTTTACACAGCAATGCAAATAAGAAAATGCAGCAGCATGAAGTTTTTGTTGAAGAAATGAAAGGTAATGGACAGTAGCAGATGTAAAAGAAATTTTTCCTTTACAGCAGTAAATGTAAGGATAGTGAATGTGTTGTTCATTGAATTGAAATACAACATATGCAACAGCAGTGAATGTAAGAAATGTTTACACACAGCAGTGTAAATTTGTAAGGTGGGACAGAGTAATTGTTCCAGAAAAGACAGAGTATTCTGTCTTCGAAGAATGCACAGCAATGCAGAGTTTGCAAAGAAATGTAAGTGAAGTGCAGCAACACAACAGCAAGTGTAGACACAGCAGTGTGGGGTAGACGCAGCAAAGAAGATGGCATAACAGTGCAACAGAGAATATGCAGCAGCATAAAAGAACAATGTAATGAGTATGCACAACAGTGCAATGAATGTCTTGTTTTGAAACTGCATCTAAAGCAGTGTTTGGCAGTAATCCCTCCGTGAGAGGAAGTGAAGTTCTTAGTGAATCCCTCTGTTAAAGAGGAAGGTGCTTTTCAGCACAACGCCGTGGTAAATCCCTCTGTCAAGAGGAAGATGCTTTTTAGCATACACATGGTAAATCCCTCTATCAAGAGGATGATGCTTTTCAGCATAGTCACAGGTGAATCCCTCTGTCAAGAGGAAGGTGTTCTTCAACACATTGTTATGCTGAATCCCTCTGTCATGAGGAAGGTGCTCTTAAGCACAGTTTCAGGTTAATCCCTCTATTAAGAGGAAGACTATTTTGTTGTTTGTGGAACTACATCTGAAGCAGTGTTAGTGAATCCCTCTCTTAAGAGGAAGATTTGTTGTCTTTCGAGAATCCCTCTGTGAAGAGGAAGATGCTTTTTAGCATAGACAGGTGAATCCCTCTAGTTTAGAGGAAGATGTTTTTCAACATGGACAGTGGTGAATCCCTCTGTTAAGAGGAAGACTCTTTTGTAACAGCAGCATGTCAAGGAGTTGAGGAAGTGTCTGGGTAAGATTGAATGCCCAGCAGTTGAAATTAAAGGGGAGTGTTGGAATATTAATTCCAACTGCCGAGCAGGGAACAGCGACGGCAGCCTGTCAACTTCCGAATCCGCCTTCACGTAACAGGAAAACAGCCCCCGAAACCACTATGGCAATACCACAAACTGCACGCGTGGGTCAGCAGTCAACGCAGTGTCAAAACCACCCAGCAGCAAACCTGAAACCACCGGGAAGTTATCGCACCGCTTTTGGCTTAAGGAGGTTTCCGTACGAAGGGGCTCCGATGCAATTTGGAGGAGCCACGTGGATTGGCGTGACATCATCCTCAAGCACTTTTCGGACGATAAATGTTGGTTAGAACCCCCCATCCGATATTCGTCCGATGTCCTCCAGCATTTACAACCGTTGATTTACCAAAGTTGCACTGTGGTGTAAAGTACGGTGAGAAAGGGTCTTCCGATATCCATCCTCCGCCGTTCAATTAAAGTGTTCATTTTCCGCCGTCCGATCGCAAGGAAGGTGCATACGGGGTCAGCTGAAATTAAATGTTGCGTGGAGTAATGTTATTGCCCATACCTTATGTTAAAGAACTGACACTTTTTTTGGTAATGTATTTAATGTTTTACGGGCCGTAACATTTATTTTATACGGGAGCATGGGGTATGTAAGATTCATTTAATTCCATATGAATCGTATGTTTTTTTATATATGAGCGTTGACTCCATGTAATGTGTATTGCACACGGGGATGAGAACCAGAGTCCGCAGCAGCGAATGAAGTCCAGGGTGAAAACGCAGCAACGTAAATTTTTGTAATGTAAGAAATTGTGAAACGCACAGTTGGTGCAAAATGGGACTGGTATGAGAGTATCCAATTTTTTTTTTAATAGTCATTGTAATGCAGGGGAAGTAAGTAATGTAAAAACGCACAACAGTGCAGGAGAAAAGGCTGAGAAGTGAATGAAGAAAACCAGGGGGTAGTTTTGTTTCAAAACCATGAATTGTTTCACACAGCAGTGAAAAAGGTAAATCTGTAAATCCCTGTAATTTTTGTTTTCACACAGCAGTGAATGTAAATGAAATATTTACACACAGTGGTGTAAAATTTCAAAGGAGACAGAGTAATTTCTTTTGTAATGTTTTGGTGAATCCCTCTGAGTGAAAGAGGATGAATATGTCTCAGTAAATTTTGTTTAATCAATAGAAATCATTTTATGGTGGTGCAATACTCTGTTCTGTGCAATTTTTTTTTAAGGCTTCCCTGTGCAGAAAAGATCCTGGAGTAGAAATAAAACAGAGCATTGACTCTGTGTTCAGTTAATGTTTTGTTTTGGTATTTTCCCATTGCAACAAAAATACCCAACAGTGGTATCAGAGCTAGTCCAGGCTCTTTGATGGTGACAGAGCAGGTTCATGCTCTTTGAAGTGTCAAAGAAGCTGAAGGAAAGACCCTTGTTGCAGCAGCAGTAAAGCTTCTCCGGCTGTGTGAAGTTTCAGCCAAAGGGATTCAAGTATTTCTCAAGTTTTTGAGTTGCTGTTGAAGAAACAGTGAGTCATTTTAAAAAAAAACACAGTCAGGGATTTTAAAAATAGTTAAAAATGGCAAGGTCAAAGAAGAAAGTGTCCAAATCCCCTAAGGTTGTGTCTCCCTCCTCTGTTAAAATAGAAGGCAATCTATTTGAAAGCATTTTATTTGAGGCTCCAAGGTTCGATGGGAACTTTGATATATGGGAAATAAAAATCAGGACTTTCTTAAAGTCTCAAGGGATTGAAATTTGGGAATCAGTGATTGATGATAGCAAAATGGATGAAGAATCCAAGGAGTACAATGCAAAAGCAGCAAAGACAATCTTGGATGGGCTGCCTGATTCTGTAAAGAAGAATCTAGGAAAATATTCATCAGCAAAGGATATATGGGACAGACTTCATGACCTTCATGCAAAGGGAGCACTGATCATGACCAATAGAATCAAAGAAGAAAATTCTGGAACCATCATAGAAGCGAAATGGGGAGGAAGGTTGACCTCAATGAAGCTTCAAAGTGCAAGAAAGGGATTGAAGAGCTTGCAAGCTTAAGAAGGAACTTGAATGGAAAGCAAAAAGGAAGCATCCATGAAAGAAGTCATATCCATGACAAATCAGTTTTTGAAAAAGCAAAGAAGCAGGAAGATGCCTTTGTCAAGTCAACTTGAACAAAGGCACAAGAGAGTAAACAAACTTGTAGAAGAGATTGGACAGTACAAGGTAGAGGTATCCTCCCTTAAGTCTGAGCTACAAGAAGCCAAGAAGCAGGCACAAGAAGCTGAAAAGAAAATGGAGAGCAATCAAGCAGAAATCTCCAAAATGAAGTCAGATATAATCTCTCTTAAAATAGTAGCAGCTGAAGCTACTCGTAGCAAGGAAGAAACTGAGGAACAACTTGCAAAGAAGAATAATGAATGTGAAAAATTGGAAGAAGAGATTGTTCTCCTCAGGAAGAATGTTGAAGGGATGAACAAGATCATGAAGAGCTCTCAAGCTTTGGATGACATGCTCAGCTATCACAGATCTCCATCTGATAAATCAGGACTTAGGTATGTAGGTGAATCCTCAAACAAGGATGAAAATGCTTTAAGCAAAGGAGAAGTGAAGAAGCCAGAAAGAAATGGTGATGCTCCTAGTTCCAGCAAAGGCAAGGAGAAAAATGAAGGCTGCAATAGAAGAAATCCTGCTCCAAGTAGAAAACCAGCTCCAAGGAGAAATGTAGCTGATGGCAAAGATGCAAGAGGCAATGGTGATCATCAAAGGATCTCAAGGCAGCAAGGCTTCAGAAGTACGTCAAGGAAACCTCCATCTCCCAGGTACCAAAGTTCATTTTTTGGTTATTGTTATTCTTGCTCAAACTTTGGTCATATGGCAAAAGACTGTAGAGCATTTCATGGAGATAGATGTTGTGGTCCCCGAAAATCTCCAAGAAATAATTTCACAAGAAGAAATCATGAATTTTTATTCATGAACAATGTTGAATGTTTCAAGTGTCATAACATTGGGCATATGGCACGAGATTGTAACTTGACATGGGCTCTTACAAAAGCTAGATCCATGCAAAAGAAGAAAGTTACACAAGTATGGAGAAGGAAGGAAAGGCAATCTGAAAATCTCTTGAACTCCCCAGTGGATGTAAATTTGTTTTGAGAAGAGTCTGCCAAAAGAAGACAAGCACACATTAAAGGGGAGCTTGTAATTTTTGTTGCTGAACTGTCTTAACAGTCACTCCTTGATGAAGACATTTTATAAGGGAAAAATATGAAGTTAAATCTGCCATAAAAGCAGAGAAGAAAAAGGGGCAGCGCTCAAATGTGAAGTGCAGCAGCGCAATAAGAAAAGTATGCAAAGCATGGAGACCCTCACAGCAGTGGGAAGATAGAACATAAAACAACAGTTTTTGAATTTTTTATTATGGAGGACATGCATTGAAATGCATAGCAATGGAAGGTAGTTTCCTTCTATGTAATGTGAGAGAACATACTCACAGCAAAGTGAGTACAATACACAGCAGTAAAAAAAATGTAATGTTTTTCTTCATATGCAATGCAGCATGCAAAGAAATGCATAAAGAGAAACAGGGACAACAGATTTTTAATGTACATGGGTGAATGACAATGTGTGGCAGCAGAAAAATGAAAGGAACTGAACAATAGTGCATTGTGTAAAAAAAATGAATGAAGACTAAGATTGTGTGAAGCAAGGGTGTAAAAAGAAAAGGCAACAGCCCGTGTTAATTTTTTTTGTTGTGTGGAGAATGCAGCGCAATACAGCATGAGGATGATTTCTCTCTATGTGCAAGTAATGGAGAGTAAAGAGTTAGTGTATGGGAACACAACAGTATGATGAAACAAAAGGCAGTCACAGTACAAATTGCAGAGGCAACCCAACAACAAATAAAAACTCAGGAATGACAGAGTCTATGGTTATGGGTATGGACAGCAGTGCATAAGAAAAGGCAACAGTGTGATGGCAAAAAGGAGAAGCACAGTAGTGCGAAGAAAATGAAACCAGAACTAAGAGAGAGTGAAGAAATGTGTTTTTACACAGCAATGCAAATAAGAAAATGTAGCAGCATGAAGTTTTTGTTGAAGAAATGAAAGATAATGGATAGTAGCAGATGGAAAAGAAATTTTTCTTTTACAACAGTAAATGTAAGTATAGTGAATGTGTTGTTCATTGAATTGAAATGCAACATATGCAACAACAGTGAATGTAAAAAATGTTTACACACACAACAGTGTAAATTTGTAAGGTGGGACAGTGTAATTGTTCCAGAAAAGACAGAGTATTATGTCTTTGAAGAATGCACAGCAATGCAGAGTTTGCAAAGAAATGAAAGTGAAGTGCAGCAACACAACAGCAAGTGTAGACACAACAGTGTGGGGTAGACGCAGCAAAGAAGGTGGCACAACAGTGCAGTAGAGAATATGCAACATCATAAAAGAACAATGTAATGAGTATGCACAACAGTGCAATGAATGCTTTGTTTTGAAACTGCATCTAAAGCAGTGTTTGGCAGTAATCCCTCTGTGAGAGGAAGTGAAGTTCTTAGTGAATCCCTCTGTTAAAGAGGAAGGTGTTTTTCAGCACAGTGTGATGGTAAATCCCTCTGTCAAGAGGAAGATGCTTTTTAGCATACACATGGTAAATCCCTCTCTCAAGAGGATGATTCTTTTCAACATAGTCACAGGTGAATCCCTCTGTCAAGAGGAAGGTGTTCTTCAGCACATTGTTATGGTGAATCTCTCTGTCATGAGGAAGGTGCTCTTAAGCACAGTTTCAAGTTAATCCCTCTATTAAGAGGAAGACTATTTTGTTGTTTGTGGAACTGCATCTGAAGCAATGTTAGTGAATCCCTCTGTTAAGAGGAAGATTTGTTGTCTTTGGAGAATCCCTCTGTGAAGAGGAAGATGTTTTTTTTTGGCATAGACAGGTGAATCCCTCTAGTTTAGAGGAAGATGCTTTTCAGCATAGACAGTGGTGAATCCCTCTGTTAAGAGGAAGACTCTTTTGTAACAGCAGCATGTCTAGGAGTTGAGAAAGTGTTTGGGTATGACCGAATGCACAACAGGTGAAATTAAAGGGGAGTGTTGAATTTATAATTTCACTGCGCGCGGGCCAGCAATTCAACCGCACCATACCAATGTCAAAACCACCCAGCAGAAAACCATAAACCACCGGAAACCTCATCGCACCATTCTTTGGCATAAAGTGGTTTCCATGCAAGGGGCTCCAATGCAATTTGGAGCAGATGCGTGGATTGGGGTGACATCACCCTCTGACATTTATCGGACGATAAATGTCGGTCAAAACTTGTAGCCCGATATGCGTCCGATTTGGTTCTTCTTTCTCCGCTGTCCGATCGCGAGGAAGGTATACGGGCCCTGCTAAAATTAAATGCAGCCTGGAGTAAACTATGGACCATACCTTATGTTAATGCAATGACATGATTTTTGGTAAAACATTTAATGTTTCTTTACGGCAGGTAATATCTATGTCATACGGGAGTATGGGGGCATGTATGTCTCATTTAATTGCACATGAATTGTATATGTGTTTTGGTATATGAGCGTTGACTCAATGTAATGGTGTATGTAACAGAATTTATTTTTTGGCATGAAACGCAGCAGCATAAATTTTTCCTTGTAATGTAAGAAGTAAAAAGAATGCACACCAGTGCAGGGGAAGGCAGTGAAGTGAATGAAGAAAACCAGGGGTAGTTTGTTTCAAAACCATGAATTGTTTCACACAACAGTGAAAAGGTAAATGTGTAAATCTCTGTAATTTTTGTTTTTCACACAGCAGTGAATGTAAATGAAATATTTACACACAGTGGTGTAAAATTTCAAAGGAGGCAGAGTAATTTTTGTTAAAATGTTTTGGTGAATCCCTCTAAGTGAAAGAGGATGAATGTGTATCAATGAATTTATTTTAATGAATAGAAATCTTTATGGTGGTGGAATACTCTGTTCAGTATTAACAATCTATTAGCGAAGGAGAACAGTGCTAGCCCAAAGTCATAGAACAAAAACAGCAATAACAATCGGTAGATCAAAGAAATGATTAACTGCAACTCAACATATTGATATTTAGAAAAAGCAGTCAGACTTTATATCAACAGTTGAAAGTGCCTCACCTGATGTAAAAATATTTTGTTAATGCATAAAATAGGCCTAACTAAAAAACAACTTCCACCCAAATTGACCACCTCGGGTTTCAGCTCAAACAGCGCCAGCGTTTCGCGGGATAGTGACCTATTGCTCAGGTCCACGTTAGCTACAGCTGAATTTACACTGCGTTGCCTCTCCGAATTGATCTCCATTTACAAAATCATATTAAAATTTATATTTATTTCATCGAAAGATACCTTGACGCGTCTCTTCCGCTTCTTAAATTCCGAGACATGAAGAAATATTAAAAAATAAAATGGTTGTAAATTCCAAATACTAAATATAGTTCACGCGCATGCAATCGATAACTTTTGACCGTGTTGATAGGGAAGTTCATTTTAGGTTATTGACTATCAAAATATCATGAATAAAGTTATATTATATAAAATTGAAAATAAATTTAGATTATAAAAAGTTTACGGTTAAATTTATTATTTAGAATTTATAATTGTTGTAAAGGTTTAAATTAATTATATTAAAATATTAATTTTAGAAAAATTTCCAAAACGTATAACAAATAAATTACAACTTTTCATTTTAAAAATTCTAAATAAATATTTAAATCTCATGAATTGATAAATTTAAATATATTTAAACTCATAAATTGATATTAAAATTAAATATTTTAAGTTAACATAATTAATTTTATTTGTTAATAATTCTATGTTCAATGGAATCTATCATACAAAATAAAAAAATACTATTTATTTTTTAATGTTGAAACAATTTCAATTTTATAAATTTGACATTTGTGACACACCGTAAATTTATAAATAAAATATTTAAAAGAAACAATTGTATGAATTTAAATTTGTAGACATTAATTTCATTGTTATATTTCAATTTTTTTTTTAAATAATACACATATTTATGATATAACATGTGATTTTTTGTAAAAAGGTTATAAATCGAAATTTAGAGTGGCATAAATTATGGACATCTCAAGAGATTTTACTCAAATAACTTTTTCGAGTGGTCCCTTGTTCCAAAAATTAAAAGGTTTCCTACATCAATTTGGTTGTGTGACATTAAAATTATATTATTGTACAATTTGAATGAGTCTAATAGTTAAGAGCATGTGTTTTGTCATATGATATAATTCTTAAATGAATTAGAGTATATACTACTTAGTATACTTTAACATACAAATGACAAGTGATGATTCCTTATACCACCATAAAAATATGGATGTTTATCATTATTTCTAGAGGATAGTATATTAGTTTAAATAAAAATAAATAAAAGCAAATTATGCACGTGGCTACTTTATTTCCAATCATATTAATGCTTCCAATAGAATATGAAATCACAATATTTAAGTAGTTATGGATATTTAATAGTATATTAGTTTAAAAAAATAAAATATTTAAAGACAATTATTATATCAAATATATATTCTATAGAATATATTTTAAAAAACATATTAGAACTTATATATATATTATTGGCAAATATTTTGACATGTACTCCACTAAAGTGTCAAATTCTCATAAATCAAAAATATATAATTATAATTTCCAATTATTAAATAGATAATAAATCTCATTCAAATACATAGTAATGAATAAATACAAGCTATTACATAATAGCAATCAAACACATACCATGAAAGCTGTTACATAATAGCAATCATAATATTTACTATATTTTAATTAATTTATTAAAATATAAAACTCAAAATATGTTGATGGGATGGTGGAGAATTCATAATATTAATACATTGAAAAATACACTGACATTTCCTTCCAACTTTTGGCCATGTAAATTTCCACGAATAAAAGAAATTGTCTAATAGCCAAATATTAAATAAATAGTAGATGTGACTCACCAACACGCAGGTTGTTATATAATAGAAATCCTAATACTCGGGAGGAGTTCACAATTCAAACATCTTACTGGAACAAAAGTAAATTCGAAAAAACTCAAAACTCAAAACAGATTTATGAAAGTTGGCGGGCAACGCAGATTCTTGCCCGAGCCGCAACCCAGATTCTTGCCCGTCCCTGTAATGGTTTAAAGGTAAATTCCCGATTAGTACGGAAGTCACTGTATTAACCCTTTGACCACTTAGTATTCCATGGTGATAATGTGGACAATTGGATTCAGTATTTCAAAAGGTGGACTCCTTCGCTTGCGTTTCAAAGATAAAATCTTGTATTTCAAAAATTACTATTAATATTTCAAATTAAAATTTATCAGAGTTTATTTAAAAGGTGGATTACCTCGTTTCCGTTTCAAAGATAAAATTTTTGTATTTCAAAAATACTATTAATATTTCAAATAAAAAATCATTAGAGTTTAGTATTTAAAAGTGATGTTGAAGATGCCGTATAGTTAATATATAAAACAAGGGAGGCTGCATGGCAGCTAGTCCCTGCCTAGCTGGTCCAGCCACCAGCAGCCTCCCCTGTATTCCGTGGTTTGAGAACAGCTTTCTCTGTATTCCGTGGTTTCAAAATACATGGCGGGGTTCTTCTGGAATCTGGTGTTGTTTTGTAGCAATTTGGAGCACATTAGATCTGTTGGTTTAGTTAATGAATAGCTCGTTCCTTGCAATTATATAATTAGTCAAAGTCAGTAAGTTAGATTTGACAAATGGCATCCTGATTTGCCTGCATGCCCAATTTGACTTGTAACCGTTAGGTACATATTCAGTAAATGAATATAGAAGAGCAACGCATAAGACATAGACCATTTTGCATCTGAAATGCAAGCAGGATGTTCGACGAATGACAAATCAGGGAATTGACTTAAAGAAGCAATGTTGGCTCAGAATTGAACCTGTCTATGCCCAATTATCTCACATGTATGTTGGCGCTGTCAGTGGGCTTTGAAACACAATTGCAAATGTCATTAGCAGTGGTCACTGGGAATCCACGTCTGTAGAATACCATTTCGGTCGAAGTTGGCGCTGTTGGATCAGTTTTACCTTCACATGGATGTCAGTAGTGTACATTATTATTAAAAGGCATATACGGCACATTAGATTTCCTCTGAGTAACATGCCATGTGAACTTTTGCCATAACGATGATTATGTGGGAGTGATGGAACACTGAATTATTGACGACTACTATAAAATCCATCTCCCCATGCTCAATCTTGCAACTTCCTCCCTCGTTTGCGATCGATTATTGGGCTACTCTGTAAGACGAAGAGGAATCAGGGGATTTGATCCAAGATGGGCAAGGCTGTGGCATTGCTTTTTATGGTTATGATCGGTGTAGCAACCACCATGTCCACCCTTGTCATGGCAAGTGGCAGTCCTAACTATCCTCCTGCTGCAAAGACTCCTAGCGTCCCTAGCAAGGGAAGCAGCCCTGCAGGTGGTAGACCAGGAGGAGCAGGAAGCTCATCATGCCCTTTAGATGCACTGAAACTGGGAGCCTGTGTTGATTTGCTGGGGAGTTTAGTGCACATGGGCATTGGAGACCCTGTTGTCAACCAGTGCTGCCCAGTGATACAAGGCGTTTTGGAGTTGGACGCAGCGCTGTGCTTCTGCACAACTATTCGCCTAAAACTACTCAACCTCAATGTCATCCTCCCACTGGCTTTGGAGCTTTTTGTTCAATGCGGCGTTACCCCTCCTTCTGGATTCACATGCCCACCTCTCAATTAGGAAGGTATTTGATGCAGTGTTATTCATATTTTAGTAATTAATACATATATTTATTTTGCTTTTGTTTAAAATTAGGTCTAATTATAGTATGTCAACATTGCATATGGATTGTAGGTGAAATATTGCGATAATAATCAGCCGCTAAAGAAATAACTTACTTAACCGCTTGCCATAAGATGTCACGAATCTTTATTTCACATCAAAATATCAAATTTAACATTACTTTTGGGAAAAACATAATAATAAGACGATTTTTGCATGCAAATGTGAACAGATTTATGAGCTACCTGGGCCCATGGCGGGCCAATCCTCTTATAACAGATGCTTGACTCTTTTGTACAGAACCATCTCCGTCTGCCCGAGCCCAATAGTCAAACAATAAGTTAAGTTCACCAGCTCAAGCCACCCAAGCCACGTGCATGCAAGCCACGTGCTTGTTTATCAACATTGCATGCAGATCTGCGACATCTTGGTATTGAATTTGTCAATGAACGCCTCCACCTGTTTGTTCTGTTCATCCACCCCGACATGAGAACTTTCCCTCTTCAAGCTTCCCCCGGACCTCCTTACTCCACTACACGGGAGCGCTGAAGATTCTTCTTCATTGCCCCGCCTCACAGAAGGGGAAGAATGATCGATTCTTGATTCATCCGGGTTGTTGGGGCTTGGACGGAGATGCCTCGTTGTGTTTCTGGCTCACTCGTAGAGATTTGCAGGCGCTTTCGTGCACATTCACCTTTCGATGAGTGAAACGAGCAGAAGCCAACATTTTATTAGACTGATCATCGGCTCTTGCGATAACCACAGCAGGTCTCCATGCCGCTGCGTCTAAAGAATTCGTGCCTTTCTGCACTTCCAATAAAGGGATCGTATATCTGCTCTCCATTACTTCAGCTTCTTCACAGTCATTCTGAATCGTTTCATTCTCAGATTCTGGGGCCAAGTCCTCGCGGCATCCGCTGATTTCCTTGCCTAATTCCGAGAAATGGCAATGGTGGTCCAGCTCCTGGGGTTCGTGATCGTGCGATTGATTCCGACCCAGAAAGCCGCCAGAATTGGCGAATATTGCGAGAATGATGCAGTTCAACAGGAAAAACGAATATGGCGGAGTCAGCCAAGGCTTCTGTTCTCAGTTTTGAAATCGGAACTTCGTCCATGGCAAGCAAATTCTTTGCCCTTTCGCTCTATGCATCAGCGTGAATTTTCTGTAATGCACAGTACAAATCATTGATTATTTATTGCTCTCACAGAAACAAAGAGGGTATCCGACGAAAACAACACAATGCATATTGCAGGAGTGGGCATCCGGCAGCAAAAATAGGAAAGCAAAGTGTAGAGAATATCCAGGTAACAGTGCTATAAATTATTTTTTTTACAGCAGATCATAAATTATTATTTTTCACTAGGCGAACAGATTAACATCCAATTGTATCAATGTGTAAAATATTTTACATACTCTCGAATGAGAATTACAACTCCAATTAGTTACCGATTTCCATTATCTTTGAAAAAACAAAACTAATATAGCGAATACCTGTAACAAAAGGCACAAAAAATTTAGCATTTGTGGGGCTTAACCTACAAGCCCTTATCCCATAGACCAATGTCTTTTGCTGTTGTTTTCGATTCGCGAGCGCTCTACCATCTGAGCTACATCCCCTTTCAAAGGGATTTTCTACTGTCCAACCCCAGGATGTCTGTGCAACCCACGGGAGATTTAGTGGCCCGTAATCAACGTGAATGGCAAAATTAGAGGAAAACAATTGATGGCATATTTAGTGACCCGTAATCAACAACGTGAATGGCAAAATTAGAGGAAAACAATCGATGGTAGGCAGAGATTGTGGCCGTCGTTAAAGCCATAGATATTTGCAATAAAATGATTTAAAATCCAACCCACGACGGCTTTTAAACATACCAGAGGAATGGAATATTATTGTAGTCTGTGGGCATGAACGGTCAGAGCATCTGTCAAAAAGTATCAGGGAAATTGTACCCTCCTAGAGGCATAATCATCAACTTTTCTTCCTGAAATCTTTATGCCCGGCATATGCGTTTAATAGCGGCACAAGTACTTGTTTAATCAATTAAGATTCTTCCTTCACAGAACAAAAAATAGAACAAAAAAAAGAACTAGTAAAAATAGATTAAATTTCTAACTAGTAAAAATAGATTAAATTTCTTTCAGGAAAAAACAGAACTAGTAAAAATAGATTAAATGTTTCTAGTGATTTTACCATGTGATTTTATGTCTGATTTGAGTCTTTCTCGCAGATTTTGGTATTGCCCGGGTAGTTAATTCCAGGAGCAGAACCGGGCCAAGCAGAAAGCGCAGATTTTGGTATTGCCCAGGTATGAGTTTCGCTCAGAAAAGAAGCAGAGCAGTGAAAGGATGGAAAGTATGAATTTGGCATTCAGGCCAGGGCACAAAGATGGAGCGATTTAAATGCTTCAGCGGAATGAAGATAGGGCAGGAGATTGACACCTACACCACATATCTGTTGAATGGCAACATATAAGGATAACATTTGTCCTCAAACGTAACCTAGGCGATCCTTAATGTTAGCCAATTAAGCCAATTAACATTAAATGTTAAC
>APFE030933642.1:0-13259 GCA_000404065.3 Pinus taeda
CAAGCTCACGAACAATACATCCATTTGATCTAAATATTACCTCAGTTCCTTGATCGCACATTTGACTAACACTTAATAAATTATGCTTTAAGCCATCAACATACATAACATTACCAGCTTTGACCTTTTTTTTCAACTAGGAAAAACCTTTACCTTTTATGAATGCCAGGGTGTCATTTCCAAATGATACCTTCTTTTCCCTTTCTAAGGCAGTATATGACTGAAGTTTTTCTTTATCACTTGTCATATGTTTTGAGCATCCACTATCAATGTACCATTGATTTTCTTGTCCTTCCGCATATAGGGCTATCCCACATCTATCTGGTTGTGGTTCTTTCTTTCTCCATGTTTTTGAACTCAATGAAGTCTGCTCCTTCTGAATTGTTTGCCGAAACCTGCTTCTGCATTCAAAATCTTCATGACCGAAATTGTTAGAGATAGTGCATTCTATTTCATTTTCAAGAGCAGAGAAGTTATTGTAGGTTCTTTTCATGATTCCTGTCATACCCCTTTGTTTTTGAGCTTCCCTAGTCATGATGGTCTTATAGGCAACACACTGAGCAGCTTTATGACCAAAGTTATGACAAGAGAAACATTGGCCATTGAAGAAATTCCTGCGACTATCAAATCTACCAACCATATGATTGTAGTTTCCATCCATTCTTGAGCTGAATTGAGAACGATTTACCTGAGGTCAGTTGAGGCTTCTGTTCATCCTTGAAGTAGATTGCTCCCGATAATCTTTGGTCATTCTTGAAACAACTTGTCCCCGACTTACCTGGTGATCTGCATCATGCTTTTGTTGTTCATTTCTCCTTGTTGCATTAAGGTAGCTTTTGGAGGTGGATGGCTTCTGTGTTTGCTTCTGAGATTGAGATGCTTCTTCAGAATATCTGAGCCCTGTTTTGATTAGAGGAGAACGCTGCACTTTGATAATCTCATCTAGAGTTTTAGATCCTTTAGCAAATCTGAGATTAAGGGCTTGTGTTTTCTCAATTTCCTTTCTAAGTCCCACAATTTCACATTCTAACTTTTCATTGTGTTTATCCTTTTCAGCAAGTTGGAATGTTAGAGTATCAATAATCATATTCTTTTCTTCTAAACAAATTTTAAGCTTAGAAATTTCTTCATACAGACCTTCTTCATTTATAGCATCCAAGAAATCATCATCTTCAAAAGCCATCAAAAGTCTATTTTCATGACCTCGTTCATCTTCATCACTATTTGAAAGTCCATCACTGTCTTCATGAGTATAATAGCTTTTCTTACTTACATATTGTTTTCTATTCCATCTAATAGGTTCCTTACCTCTGTCTAGTTTATTTTTATGAGGACATTTTGCAGCATAATGACCGACTCTTCCACAAGCAAAGCATTTGAAAAGTAGCTTACCTCTGAATCTTCCAGTTCCCCGTTGAAGGTTCTTGACAACATTTGATTCTTCCTCTTCTTCTGACATATGTCTTGGCTCATAGTAATCTCATTTTCCTGAAGCTTTGAATGCAGCTTCTCTTCTGTCAGATGGTCCTCCTTTTCGCATTTCATAAGCAGCTAGAATTCCGTGTAATTGTGACATGGTAAGATTCTATAGATTCTCCTTTTCTTCTATGGCAGAAACTTTTGAATCGAACTTAGGAGACAAGGATCTTAGAACTTTTTCAACCAGAACAACTTCTTTTATTTCTTCACCCAAGTTTTTCATACAATTTACGATCTCATCTATACATAGAAAATAGCTAGCCACACTTTCATCATTATGCATTATGAGGCTTTCATATTGAATTCTAAGAGTTTGTAATTCTGCACGTTTTACCTGTTCATCTCCTTCATAGCTCAGAACGATCTTGCCCCATATTTCTTTTGCGCTTTTGAGCTGCATTACCTTGACAAATTCTGATTGAGATAGACTTCCCAATAGAGTATTGACAGCTTTTGCATTTGTTTCATACTTCTTCTTCTCTGTTGGATCTGTAGGAGTTGCTGACGGAAATGTATATCCTATTTCCACAATATCCCAAACTTCTGTACCAAGAGATTGAAGATAGGCAATGATTCTTACCTTCCAATAGACAAAGCTGGTCCCATCAAATATCGGTGGCCTGATAGATGCTTCCTTTTTCGTAGTTGCTCATGATGATAGATCTCCCTTCAAGCGATCAAGCTTCTGTTGAAGGACCTGCTCTGATACCAATTGTTGGAAATAATACTAAGAGGGGGGGTGAATCAGTATTATCAAAATTCTTTTTCAATTTATACAAATATTTGCATATCTGAAACTTGCATATACCTTCCAAACTTATAATTTAAATCATTCTTCAGATGTTTGTCATTAATCTGTATTTGAGAACCATATAATAATGACCAGGAACACAAAATAGATAGTCACACCAAGGAACACAAGATGTAAGGTGGAAACCCAACGTGGGTGAAAACCACCTACTATAATATGTCTCTATCTTCTTTCAATTAGAAACTTCTTTTTACAATGATTTTGTACTAGTGCAGTCCTTTACCAGTACGCAGGCTGCAACCTGCAAAGAGCTACCACTCTCTCTCGTTTTCCAACTTCTTCTTGGAAGGGAGCTACAACCCCCTTAGCTCTTGTACTAGCTGAGATACTAGTACGTAGGTACTGACCTGCAGAAGGCTACTACCTTCTCTTTTCTTCCAGATACCACGTTTCATAAATTTTCAGACTGGATCCAAGAATATATGTGCATCAACCAATTAACCAATAACTTCTCAGAATGCTGTAAACAGAAAAATAGTACCAATTCTCTACCCAGAACATTGCAGCAATAGACAAAATAAGCTAAAATATATTTCAAGAAGAGTCCACAACTTCACCAAGAATAACCTGCGGATGTCCGCACTTTCTATGTCTGTGGCCTGCGCCGTCTATGGCCTACGCAGCTTCGCCCCTGCACTGTGTGTGGCCTACGCAGTTCCGCACATGCGACCTCTTCTGATTTGCGCACCTACACAACTGCTCCTTTACTGTGTTGCGCACCTCCGCACCTACTCCTTTACTGGTGCTGCGCACCTCTGCACCTGTGCCTTCTCTAATCCTGTGCACCTTCGGATATAGACAGTTTATCAGTCCTCAAATATACCCCAGACTTTCAAATTCACAGATCCGTTCATGCGCCAAGGAGATCTCGACCCATCAGTAGATTTGACTTATAATGATCTGGTTTCTCCTTGATTCAGGTTCAACTATAACTTACCAACCGATTATCAGAAATTCAGATCTTACTATTCTTGAGATATTCAACACACTTGTTTACAACCAAATGATCTCCTTTCCCTTTTATAGCCAAGGCCTTACACAAACCATGGATCAAAACCATTGAAAAACAATACTAGGGACCCAAAACCTGGGTTCAATATTTTAGATGCAAAAACCACGGACCAAAACCATAGGATCAAAAACGTCGCGCTAAATACCATGGACCAAACTTAAGATGCACATTTTCCTCTACATGAAAGTCTGTGTATTTAGGTTCGCACCTTTTGGGCGGGAGACATGAGAACATGTCCGCACCTTTTCAACGGTCCTCCTATGCAACCTGCCGATGACTGCACCTTTTGATCGGTGCACCTGCGGAACCAGAAAATAACACTGCTGCACTATAATTTATCATCTGATTCCTTTTTCCTGCGTCCCATGTATTCTGTCACATCTGATATTTCTTTTGAAGACTCATTTGGTTGAGTATAAGTGAATTGTTCTTCTATGAGTGGGTTGCCATCAAGTACAACACATACATCATAATGCCAACAAATCGTCGAATTATATTATCCATGAAGAATAGAGACACAACAACCCTCAGCGAATGTGTTAGCCATGCAAATGTGAAGAGGTTGCCCTATCAGTAGCAAATGTGAAGAGGTTGCCCTATCAATGGCAGTCTTGAACCCTAAATCATCAGATATATTTGAAGGAGGTATATGTGTTTACTCTTTTTTGTAGGGCTTGGATGTATTTCCCAGTTTTTTGTTGATGTGAAAATTTCAATTTATCACAAGAACCGGAAATTATTTTCCTAATTGTTAATTTACTTAACACTTTATTTACAGTTTGTTATTGCAAATACCAAATAATTTTCACCGTGATTATCACAAATAAACTGCGGAAGAAAATAGGGTAGGACACTGAAAAAATATAGCTCACACAATAAAAATGACATCGTTATTTTTGGTCAAAAGTCCCTGGAAAAAACCCAACTTGGGAATACTGGTGCAACAACTGAAAGTTTTATTATTAAGTAGCAATGAAAAATTCTAAGTACAATAATCTGAACGCTGAAATCTGGCTATCTTGCAGAGAAAACACTAACAAATATATCTAGAGGGAATTTACCCTCACTCCAGGCAATTCCGACATTGGACTACCTCTAAAAAGCAAGTCGTCCATCTAGACATGTGCAAACTTCGCGTCAACCTGATGCTGCGTGCTACAACTGCTCCCTGAACTGGCTACTAGTCTAGCCATCTTTCCTGCTGTTGACTAGGAAAACGTCTCTTCGGCACTCTGGAACCATTACCCGGCCTTTGGAACTGAAAACATCTTCCTTCCCAGCAAATCGAACTACCTTCTTGAGGCTCTACGCAGCCTCCTAGAGAAATCTTAGCCTCTCTACAAATGCAATCATTGGATCTAGGAAAATTCCTCCAACCTCACTATCTCTACCTCTCACTGACTCTACTTCCTCACTGAAGCTCAAACTTTTTGGCAACTGACTACTACAACTCTGGAAAAATTGAATTCTCCAAACGTCTCTAGTGTGTTCTCCAAGTGCCCATCGACTTCTTCTTATAATCCTTTGTTGGAACACAAACGACAAAGATTAGAACTTAATAAAGGGTTAGGATCATCTTGAAACCGATTTGTGTGAGTTTCAAGACCATTATCACCTTAGACTTAATTAATTCTGATTAATTAACCAATTTTCCTAAGTTTAAACTTAGGAAACATTAAAAAATAGGTTAATAATTTATTTCAGCCAGCTTTAGGTGGAATTTCCAGATACGATTTCTAGGTTATGGAGATCTCAAGCATTCTAGCCACTCCACCAAATTTTGTGGCTAGAACACATCCGATGTTACAAAAACTAACACTCTTTCTTAGTAAGGACTGTGTTCTCTCTAGTGTTGCACATCTTGCTACAACACTCTGTCTCTGTTTCACCTTTTATTACACAACTGATGTCTGGTTGTTGTTTCCCACCAACTACTATGCAATTTTGATGTTGCATTTGTGTTGTTGTTGACACTCCTATACTGCTGCCAACTCTGCATCTGCACTACAACTCTCTCTCATTTATTGTTGCTGCAATTGAGAAGCATCCAAAATATTGAATCAATTGTATTCAGTGTAATGCATTTGTCTTTCAAGTCTCTGACTGCTACTAGCATCTGCACTATCACTGAAGAATCTGCACTGCTGCCAAGTCTGCATTGAGTCACTTGCATTGTTGTCAACACTGCATTGCGCTCCTCAGCATCTCACTGTTACTAGCCTGCAACTGTCACTCTGGTATCAACTGCATCAACTGCCACTCATCCATTCTGCTACTGAATATTGTGGGCCCCCGTAGCCAGGTAATGATCCATGAGGTGGACTCCTCAAGGACCCTGCCCATCTAGCACATTGGAGTCTCATACTCCTCCTGGATTTGGTGCCCCATTATCTCATTTTGAGCCTTGTCCCTTATGGGACCTTTCTTCGCTTTGCAACTGCCACTAGGCAACTCGCACTTCCTCCAGTACTTGTACCCAGCAACTGGAAGTCGATTTGTTGCCCAGATATGCATTTTGGCTAACTCGCATGACCACCTCTGGCAATCTTGTATGGCCATCTCTGCAAAGCTGCAAAATCTGCGAAACTCAAAAGTTGGGAAAGTAAACCCGAAAATCTCCCTCTTTCCCATCACTTGGCTTCTGGATATGCTACTCGCAATCCCTTCTGGAGTGAGAAGATCTACTCACAACTACTAACAATCTGCAATTAGTAAAATTAGATCTCTAAAACTCGAGATCCCTTGAGAGAAATTTTCCCTGTGTGTGCTTTTCTCTTCCACCAGGCATAGATTCTACTTTAACAATTGATGCAAAACCCTTTGTGCCCAACCAAGGAATCTCCTCAGCGAAATTTTGCATTGTTGCTGGTCCCTTTGCCTACTAGAATCACTATTCTAGGCAAATCGAATTTTTTGCAACTTTGCAACTGAAAATCGAATCCTTGCCCAACAATTCGTACTCCCTGGCTAAGTATTGTGCAACACTAGAAAATTTCGGCCACTAGAAAATTTCAGCCTGCTGCCCCCACTAAACATCGAAATTCTCCTCCTTCCACTTCTGAGTTTCACAGTTGATCAATTAAGCACTGATACCATGTGAAAATTTCAATCTATCACAACAACTGGAAATTATTTTCCTAATTGTTAATTTATTTAACAATTTACTTGCAATTTGCTACGACAAATATCAAATAATTCTCACTGTGATTTTCACAAATAAACTATGGAAGAAGATAACATTGGAAACTGAGAAAACCTAGCGCACATAATAAAAATGACACAATTATTTTTGGACAAAAGTTCCCAGAAAAACTCAACTTGGTAAAATCGATGCAACAACTATGGGTTTTATTATTAAGCAATGAGAAATTTTGAGTACAATAATCTAGATTTTAAAATCTAGCTATCTCGTAGAGAAAATACTAGCAAAAATATCTAGAGAGAATTTACCCTCACTCCGGGCAATTTTGGCACTGGACTGCCTCTGAAAAACAAGTCGTCCAACTGGGACTGCGCAAGCCTTGCATCAACTTGATGCTGCCTATTGCAACTACTACCCAAATTGACTACTAGACCAGTCATTATGCCCATTGTTGAGTTAGAAAACATCTCTCCAACACTCTGGAAAACGTCTTCATTTCCAACAAATCGAACTGCCTTCTTGAAGCTCTGCGCAACCTCTTGGAGAAATCTTGGCCTCTCTACAAATGCACTCACTGGATCTAGAAAACTTCCTCCAACCTCACTGTCCGTGCCTCTCATTGATTTTGCTTCCTCACTGAAGCTCAAATTCTCTCGCAAACTCACTACTGCTACACCGGAAAAATCAAATTCTCCAAGTGTCTTTAGTGTGTTCTCCAAGTGCCCATCAACTTCTTTTTATAATCCTCTATTGGAGCACCAATGACCAATATTAAAACTTAATCAAGGGCTAGGGTCATCTTGAATTCGATCCGTGTGAGTTTCTAGACTATTCTCATCTTGACTTAATTAATTCTGATTAATTAACTAGTTTTCTTAAGTTTAGACTTAAGAAACATTAAAAAATAGGTTAATAACCTAACTAAGCCATCTCTAGGTGGAATTTCCATAAACGATTTTTGGGTGATGGAAATCTCATGCATTCTAGTCACTCCACCAAATTTTGTGGCTAGAACACATCTAATGCTATAAAACCTAACAATTGAAAGCAATTTCAGAGATTTGTCAATTTGATTAAGAGAACCACTATGCCAAACTGAAACCAAGAAAATCAATCGCTAAATAAAAGTATTTGCAAAAAGGTTGGGCGGTGCAAATAATTTTTTTTGGGTTTAGAGTAGGCCGTCATTTGCAAAGAGAGAAAAAACAAAAACAGAGTGTATATCTTTTAACAATGATTTTTTAAGTATCTACGGAAATATATCATCTCATTTATAAAACAGTGGACAGATATATAGGGCAGATATTTTCTTTAAGATATTTGATGTTCAACTTTAATCCATGTCCTTGATCAAAATGCAGGACAACGCTTTCCTTTCTTTATTTAAAAGACCTGCACTTAGGAAGTAAGGAATTGATTAACTGTAGGTAATGCTCAACATAAATTGTTACTTAGATATTTTCTTTAAGACATTTGATGTTCAACTTTAATCCCTGTCCTTGATCAAAATGCAGGACAACGCTTTCATTTCTTTATTTAAAAGGCCTGCACTTAGGAAGTAAGGAATGGATTAACTGTAGGTAATGTTCAACATAAATTGTTACTTGGATAATTTGGAAGTTTGTGGATGTTGGGAGCTAATTGGGTTAGAAACATACATGTGGATTGATGTCTAGTAATTTAATTTGAGACATCTGTGATTCAGTTTGAAGTAGAATCCAAGAACTTGGAAATTTTGAGAGATCTGTGATTGAGGGGTTCAAAGAAATGGAATCCAAGAACTTGGAAATTCAGCACCAGAACTACTTGATAGAGCCCCACTTAATACAAGAGGGAATGATAAATTATTAAACTTAATTTTGTCGGCAAATTATATTTAGAAAAATAAAAACAATAACCTAAATATTGTGTTCGTTGTCGTGAAGGGAACCAAATAAATTCATCTTGATTACCAAACTTTAAAAGGTTTTATATATTTTCAGAATTCAGAACTTGGGTGCTTCTTCTGTTTGGTTTGATTACTTGGTGGATGGTGTGCATATTGTTAAGATAGATTGACAGTGTAACAAAAGTTGTTTCTTTTTATTAATAAATGGAGTTAGATTTCAAAATTCAGAATTTGGATCCTTCTTGTGTATACTTTGATTGCATCAGTGGATGGTGTGCATATTGTTATGATGGATTGACAGTGTACTAAAAGTAGTGTTTTTGATTAATAGATGAAGTTATATTTTCAAAATTCAGAATTTGGATTCTTCTTGTGTATGGTATGATTGCATCAGTGGACCGTGTCCATATTGTTATGATGGATTGACAGTGTAACAAAAGTTGTGTTTTTCGGTTAATAGATGGAGTTTAATTGACTCAACGATTTAATTATAAATGTCATATGCTTACGTGGGAGGCATACGTAGAGAAGTGACAACGGAAAATTTTGATTCCTCAAAGGTAAGGAGCCTATACACGACGCTTGATCAAGAGTATAGAATTGCCTACTACTTTGGGCAAAAGCAATGGTTATTAGTCTTGAATGGTCAAACTTCGAAATTCTGTTTCACTGTGGTTGGTGGTTCTTTTGAGAAGGTACAATTCCCTGGAACAAAATGAGAAATCTGTAACTAGAGGCAGCTATGATTAAACGGGAGGTGATGGCCCTGGGTTCATCTATGCTTGGTTTCAAAGGAGATTTTGCAAGGCATGAAAGTGGGATTTGAAGCCTAAGTTTGGTTTCGAGTATTCATGTTGATCTGAGTTTTTTCAAGGCATGGAAGTGGGCTTTGAAGACTATGTTTGGTTTCAACGAGTATTGATGTCGATTCGAGTTTTTGTAAGGCATGGAAATGGGCTTTGAAGCTTTTCATATTTTGATATTTGGTTTTATAGATAGAAATCTGGAAATGAATGGTTTAGAGATCAATTAAATATTTATTTTAGAAATATGTAAGTATTTTATAATTCGACAAATCATTTTTCCAATTTAACATTGAGGTTAGCCTCAGCCTAAAATCAATGTAATATTCAACTCAGTGAGAATGTTGAAAAAAATAGTTGACTCATAAATTTGCAACTCTGTTTCGTTTATTGGAACATATGATTAAGTGTTCATGAATTACCATGACCGTTAACACTGAGATGTCTTCAATGTCTTCTTCATGGATTAAATGAAGGGTTCTCAAAATATTTAATGTAATTTGTTGTATCACTTGAATAAGCTAGAATGAAATGACAGTTTGAAATGGACTTTTTACCTCGGCTAGGTTTTTCTCCACTATAATCCACGGTCCTCCTCCATTTGTGATGTTGTGTGTATGCCCTGTTTACCCTGTTGGCATTTGACTCCTGTGTTGTTTGCATACCTGGTTTTTTAACAAAATTCAACATTTCTCCAGGGGAGAGAATCTTCTAAACCTTCTAATTCGATTGTCTCACCGATGTCTAATATGTTTCAATTAAATCTTAATTGTCCGAGAGTTGGATGTTGAACCTAAAAGCCATCTTTGCCTCAAATGGGAAGTTTGTACATTGTCTTGATCTCCATACCTGAATGGCTAAAAGGGATGTTTGCGTTTGGGAAGTGTGTACTTTACCTTGATCTCCTAAAAACACTGACTAGTGATCCCAGATTGTTCCGAGAGGGATCACTCTATAGACAAGGGCTTGAAACTGTTCAATTGTTCCTTCTATGAATTGGCATTTTTCAAGTTGAGCTACTGCAAAATCCCTCCTTTCCCGTTACCATTCCAAGCATAAATTTTGGCCTCCCTACCATATAGGTTAAGTGCTAAAACTTCCTTGAAAAGGTTGGAGCCTTCCTATCACGCTACTCCCCTCCCTCTTCTACGTCTTGCTATCTCTCTTCATTTCTGTATTTTTTAAGTCTCCTCCACATATCATATTATCCAGAAGGAAGTTTTCCTCGGTCAGGATATCTAACTTATTGGTGGGACATAGACCCCAAAACAAGTATATTATATTCCCTATATTCTTATCCTTTATCTTATCTTTTGAGCACTATGTTGCTCCTTTTCTTCCAGATGATCATTACTGCTCTGGCTGTCATAATGTAGGAGAAATGGCAATGCAAAGCCAACAGCCAAATTTTGTTGACGATTTTATTTTAAAAATCAGAACAAATGGTTTTCAAGTTTGGATTAGTCTCGTAATTTATAGGGACGAATTATGGTACTATAAGATTCATCAAGAAATACGATATATGAAATTTGCAGTATGGAATTTAGTTTCCATAAAGATGAAGTTTTGGGAAATTATTTGCTAGAGAAAGGAAGTCTATTAGGCAATTCTACTACCAGGAGTTCAGGGAGTGTTCTTAAAGACCGACTCCAAAACAGAAAATGACAACTTCAGAAATCAATTTTGTCTGAAAACTGCAAGCATGATCAACTTCCACTGGTGAAAGAAATGCCATTTTTTTTTTTTTTGTCGCTGCTTTAATGAATTTCAAGCAATATTTTTATCGCGCTTGCAAAGTGTACTTTCCTGTACATTTACTTTCCTAGAATGTGCATACATACTTTGAAAGTCTCATCTTATGTCTCCTCTCCAATAACTTGAAATTATATTTTCTATTGTCCATTCTAGATATGCCAGTGACACAGCACTATTATGAAGGACAGCCATGATAGTGCCCCAAATAGGTTGCTTGAAACTTTTTTTGCAATGACCTAGATCAGGTTATCTGGTTGCCCCCAGGTTATCAGGTTATCTTGCGGCCTGTGGTCCATCTTGCAAATGCATACCTGGTTTGAATTTGTTACTTCATCCTAGGGTCACTAGATTAATTCTAGTTGTTTAGTTATTGACTGCTGTTCCCCCAAGAACAACACACTCTTTGATTAAAAAAAATCTACAACATATTCAATACAAAATATCTCAGCTAAAAAGGCCGTACACCAGCAGGAAGCCAACCAAATCAACATAAAACGGAGAGGACCAACCTTTAATATATGCAGTCAAACTTTCAAAAGGAGCTAAGAAGTTACACAATTTTAGGATGTCTTCAAAGTAAACATTGCCTTTACATACACAATTTAGAAAAAAAACAAATCATCAAATAATCTTTTCTTCTTTTATAATTTGAATTTTGAACTAATATGATATTCGGTGATCTATAGGCTAATGAAAAGTGCAATATGAGTAGATAAACAAGCGAAAAAAGAGTATTGTTTGAGAAATTATAATCCAATCTGCTTATTTAAGGACCTTGGTACTGACAAAATCGGCTAAGTATTGCTTGTTTTATGCCCAAAAGCAGCGCTAATGATAACTACATAATCTAGATGTAAAAAGGAAGAAACAACGAGTTTCCCTTAGAGATCATACATCACGATATATGATTGTGTGAAGTTAACAATGTCCTGAAGAGCAGGTTACATTTATGTTTAATCCAAACACTTTACTTAGCCTTTAGCACAGAAAAATAACCTTCTTGACAAGCATTAGAAGGCAAAATGACTGTCAAGAGATCATCCCATGCTTCTCAAGGACTTTTGAAAAATTTGCACAGCTTCTTCAGAGAGGAAAGATGGTAGCAATTCAAACTCGATGCTGTGGATATTCAGAGAGTCCGACAATGAATTCATTCAACAATAGAGCTACATAAACTTGCACAGGCAGTATTAACATTCTCAAAATATTACTGAGAACGCTTTCCATTTCAGAATACAATGGCAGCACACAAACTAGAGGAGTAAGCGATGAAATGAACATGTTTTCTTTCTCCCTCTATTTGTACTAACAATGGCACCAGCTCACTGAGCTAGGATATGAATGATGTCATTGAATGATTTATTAAAAGAACAGATGTCTCTGCATAAATAATGTTGGCAGCAAATGTAATACAAAATTGGAAGGAATAATATGGCGGTTTTGGCTGGCAAACACATAATATATGGTGTGGACTAGATAACGTAAAATTTACTGTTCATCAATTCAGTAACAGGGTCAGAGAATATGGCTACAGCATGTTAAACGAAAGTCATGCCAGCATCTAATATGACAGCTGCAACCAAAGAATACCTATTATCTGCCTGACAGAGATGTCCCTCCCCTGAAGTTCGAAAGGGTAGTAAATAATGCACAGCAGCTTTCATCCTCTCTACAGTGTAGTCGATCCACTAGCTTCCCACCAATAGCTTTGATGGGGAGCTATCATTCACATTAGCTTGCTCCATCGATCCAGAAAAACTGGTGGTGTGTTCCAGCAGAGAATGGCTGTCAAAGCTTTCCAAACTTGAACATTTGCAAGTGAAATAGAAGATGCAGCTCATCATGGCATCAATAAGCACCACAAAAGTATACATGATGATCAAAAGAGGACCCTCCCACATCCTGGAATACACATCACCATAAGTCAAAGACTTCACTCTATATTCATAGAGGCTTTCCACAAAAGCAGTCCCAATAGCTATTCCCAGGATTATCATGGTACAACACTAATTACAAGATACTTTTTTCTATGTGGTTCATTTGCCAAGTTTTATAAGTTTGAAACACAAAAGCCTCTTGTGAATTGCAGGTTCTCGCTTATTATTAAATCTAATCCCTGTTTTAATTTCTGAAAAACTAGAGGTGGTTATATTCTTGGTACAGTATCTACCATATTTGGGCAAATCATTAAATTCGGAAACCATAACCTTTAATTGTGTTGAGATTTTAAGATAAGCGATACAAATAAATTTAAGGATCCAATTGCATCCTCATCCAAGGCCAACTCAAATCCAAATGATTCTCACCATGAAACTCTGAAACAAACTGATGATATCAACAATCAACGAGAAATGCTAAAAACTTACCCA
>APFE030933643.1:451-33571 GCA_000404065.3 Pinus taeda
AAGAAGTCTCTATATGGGTTAAAACAGTCACCAAGGATGTGGTATCATAAATTTGATACATTTATACGGGGACTTGGCTTCACCAGAAGCAAAGCAGATCATTGTGTGTATTTTAATTTAATTGGTGACCGTGTTATTTATCTGGTCTTGTATGTGGATGATATGTTGTTGGTTGGAAATGACAAAGAAATTATCCAGGATTTGAAGACCCAATTGTCCTCCAAATTTGACATGAAAGATCTCGGTGCTGCAAACTATATTTTGGGCATGGAAATTAAAAGAGATTGGGCAAAGAGGAGGCTTTGGTTAAGGCAGAGCAAGTATGTCGAGACAATATTGCAGAGGTTTAATATGCAGGATAGTAAACCGGTGAAGGTTTCTATTCCTGTAGGTGTGAGGTTATCTGCTGAACAGTGTCCCAAGACACAAGAAGAGGAAGAGGACATGTCCCGTGTTCCATATGCAAGTGCAGTCAGTAGCTTGATGTACGCCGTGGTCTATACTAGACCAGAAATTGGACATTCAGTGGGAGTATTGAGCAGGTTTATGTCAAAACCAGGGAAGGAGCACTGGATAGCAGTGAAGTGGGTCTTCAGGTATTTGTGTGGCACTAGTGATTATGGTTTGTGCTACCAAAGAAGACGAGGATTGGACAAAGTATTGGATATCCATGGCTTTGTTGATGTAGACTGGGCTGGAGATCTAGATCAGAGAAGATCTACAAGTGGGTATGTGTTTAACCTATTTGGAGGTGGAGTCAGTTGGATGAGTAAGAAACAATCTGTAGTGGCACTATCAACTATAGAGGCAGAATACATGGCAGCCACTCATGCAAGCAAGGAAGCAGTTTGGTTGCAGAGATTTTTTTCAAGTATGGGGTTAGTACAGGGAGCTAGAAGGATAGACTGTGACAGCCAAAGTGAAATTTTCTTGGCAAAGAACCCTGCTTATCATTCAAAGACAAAGCACATTGATGTTCAGTATCACTTTGTGATGGATATGATAGAAGACAAAAAGGTGTTGCTGGTAAAGGTGGACACTTTGGAGAATACTACATATGCATTGACAAAATCTGTGAGCTCTGAGAAGTTCTCTTGGTGTAGAGAAACAATGGGCATTTAAGGGCTAGAAAAATGACTAAGCTCTCCTGTGGCCCCCTGTGGAAAGAAAACAAGAAGTGGGAGATTGAGCCAGTGACCATGAATGCATCTTGCACTCATAAATATAATTGAGAATATTATTTTAAGCATAGAATATAGTTAAGTTATATTAATCACATTAAGTAGTCGATTCACTTTAGGTGATGGCAAGATTTGGAAATTCTTTCATCGATGCGGCTTGGCAACATTCACTCTCTGCAAACTTATTAAAATTTCCTCTGAAATTTCAGTTTGATTTCAATCATAAATTATGATTTTATACTTATATTAGGACCATTTATTTGCATAAATATTCAAAGTTACAATTGTTCATTAGCTCAATGTATGATACAACCATTCATACTTTGTTGTTATAAAATATCGAAGTTCATTGCAAGTTAGTAGTAACAGTTATTGGGGTTTTATTTGTAAGAATATCTTAACAAATTCCTAAAAGAAATTCCATCAGTTGTCTTTAAATTTGGAACATCCCAATTTACCAGGATTCTCCTTTCTACTTTGTTTGTAAGAAAATTTTTAATATTTGAGTTATGTAGAGTATTGTAACTTACTCTTTTAAATGTTCACATATTTTACTTCTTGGCCATGTTTATCTCTCTAGAGACACTTTAGGTACCTAAAGGATTCTTTGTGTGAACAATACAGTAGGTCCCAATATAATTTTCTTATTTTTGCTTGGGAAGAAATAGAGAGGAATTTATAATTTTTACAAAACCTTTACTTTTTGGGAAGCTTATTAATTGTACATATATTAATGTCTATAGAATTATTATATAATTCTCCTCATTTTGACAATCTTATTATGTCTAAAACTAATGAAGTTAAAGCATGAGTGTGTAGACTAAGTTCTATGCATACATAAGGAATATGTTGGGCTAGAGTATATGTATAATAGGGTAGATCCTATTTCTATGCACAAGGTGGGGCAAAATCTAGCCTTTAGCTCTACATATGTCTCTCATAGATATTTTCTTTTTTTCTTTAGCATTAAGGTTTTATAGGAAGAATGCAAACCACCAAGCTTATTGAACTTCCTAATTTAGGACCTAAAGCTCATTCATACCCAACCTAGAACTGCCTGCTTCCTATTCACCCCCGATCTGAGAGTTATTTTCATTCATCAATTGTCTCATGATGATCTTTTCCATGGGTATCTAATACCCTCTTTCATGATATGGTTTCCATTAGTTTCGTCATGCTTTTATGGGTGTTTTTATCCATTTTCCTATGCTTTTCCTAGAAAAGCTCGCCTTTATCTTCTGTGAGAATTTTGCTCATCAAAGCTTGCCTTTTCTCATTCAATGCTTTTATGCTTTTCCTTAACTTACCATCTTTCTCCAGCTAAGTAGTTTAATGGATATATATCTCCAAATCCATTATCTCATCTAGATCTGGATCTACAAGTCTTATTATGAATATTATTTATTCCCATTCGACAATGGGATTTGGCAAGAATCTCCTCTCTTGGTGTCTCGCTATTCTAAGTGAGTAATTATTCTATTTATTTCATAAAATATCTACTTTTCTTGTTACATGGTAGACCCATATTTTCTCAGCTTAGGTTAGGAAAGTTATACATACAAGGGAGGGGTGTTACATATATGCAATTTTAAACAACACAGAAAATACAAATTTAAATGAGCAACCATACAATTTTAAATTTTTAAATATGAAACACAAATACAAATTCAAATAGAAAAACACATAATATATATTTCGAAGTTGCGATTAACCTCCTTATCATACCTTGGAATTTAGCTGCGAAGCTCCCATTCTGTAAAGTTTCTTTATTTTTTCTATATTCAATCATTAAGATGAAATAATAGCAAGGGTATCTTTAGCCTGCCCTTAGATCATCATTAGTAATTCTATAACAGACTCCACAATCATTATCAATTTAACAATAGAGTGGTTTTAGTATCGTCTTTTAACCTTATTGTCAAGGCTTATGTCTGAGATTTCTACTAAACGTGATTTAGTAGATTATGATGGAACTAACCATAACATGCAACCTATAATAATTTCCTTACCTAAATTAATTATATTAATTAAAGTCTACTATCATGATCATCAATCATTATTATAGGTCTTGTTTCCATCATGCATAACTAATTGGTTAATTAAATAAAAATTCTAGATCATGCATTATATAGGTAACGTATCTCATACACACACTAGGTACTATCAGAAAACTGGTGATATTCAAGTCAATTTCATTGGATATCTTAGAGACCCATATATACATAACTAAAAAGATGTACAATCAATTCCTTATACTACATGTACAAGCATCTAATTTCATTATGCACGACATAAACCATGGTGAACCCTTGATAATACTACGGAAGGCACTCCTCCATAATTGTTCCACATGCATGAACATCTACAAACACTAAAGCATGCTACTTTTTCTTACCACTAAAAAGATAATCTTAATAATGTCGATATTCATATGAGAGCACACGATAGTTATGTGCATTATTGAATCCATCATTTCTATACAAGAGGAAATTAAGAAATCCATATATCTAAATTGCTGGATTTAACATCCTAATAATTTTATTAGTACACAAACCCATGTAATTCATTCAAACATTCTCATGGTGGGGAAACTTAAGAAACCATCTCATAGAAAAACTCGAACAATAACAGAGACTTAATAAAACATTATGATAAACAAACCGGAATTATCATAGAGAGAGAGTAAGAATCATCATACAAACATGCGACACATCTGACACCAACTAAAACTTTACTTGGAGAGAGGAGCAACACCACTCAACCATGAATCACCTATGATTCCCCTAGAGCCAAAGATCTTGCCAAGGATCAACTTCCCTCAATTGATCAATGCACGAGGTATTTAATACACTCTTTCATCATTTAGTTACCGATAGTGGCATCCCGCTTTTATGGAATTTTCCATTTTGCCTAGGTAGTTTTTGCAAAAGCTCATCTCTATCTCCCACGAGGATTTTCCTCATAAAATCTTGCCTTTATCTGCCAAAAAGATTTTATGTCTAATGGGTCTTTATTTCGCATCCATCCAATGGATATCCAATCCATCCAAGCTTATCTAGAAGCTTATCATGAAAGATTCATCTCTATCCCATTCCTCATGGAATTTGGAAAGAATATCCTCTCTCTTAGTGCTCCACCCTCCAAGTGATTTATTTTATTAATTAATTTAGTAACACATTCTCTCTTCATATTACATATCACCTAGCTTTCTGCAGCTTAGTTTTAGTATAGATTAACCCACAAAGGAGGGTATCAAACCTAGATTCCCTCAGCTTAGGTTTATAATCATTTAACACAGAAGGGAGGATAACACAATTATCTTTAGCTCAACTTAAGTTTACAATAATTTAGCACACAAGGGAAGATATCACACCTAAATTTAACTCAGATTAGGTTTACAATAATTTAGTACACAACGAAGGAGCGTTAAATACTGCCCTCCTTAAATTTTACACTGTCCTCGATGTATCACTGCATCATGTCCTCATTCACAGGTAGTTGGTCTTAAAATAAACAACCCTCATGGCTCTGTCATTTGATGAAAATTTTCCAATGTATATCTATCACAAGGAGTGCTATGAGCACATCTCCTTCCATAGGTACATCGGTCTTAAGGAGTGCTCTCCTTTCACAACTACCTGTAACATTGTTGTCAAACCTATAACAGTGGTATTAAAGTAGCTATTGCTTATCATTTATATTATCTGAAGAATTCATATCTTCAGCTTGCATTATTTCAAGTGTTTGTGTTCTTATCAAACACTAGCTTCCTGCAGACTCTCTACATACAATACATTAGTTAGCATATTCTCCACATTAATATGCCTGCAAGGTCATAACATATTAGTTCACATAACAATATATATTCATCGTATATATATTCATTGTAATTGTATGTATGCCAAACTGCGATTAACCATAGTTACTTTTACCAAAATTACTTTCCCTCTTCTGGGTAACCTCCAAGTTTTTTTACCTAGATAGACATCTATCCAATGACTATATGCATACATGTACACACGGTACATTATACACACTAATACACATTTAATTTTTCAAACTCATATCATATGTAGTCTTACGAGTACCGTATATATTGTTGTGCATATTACCATTTGTGTTATAGCCCATCATACCATTCCCATGGTATAAACTACATGACAAAAACTTTGTGCACATATTTTACTAACATGTCAGTATCATTCCAAACATTTGTTTATCTTCTCCTAACAATTAAAATAAATATGTTAAGTTGGCAAGGAATTTTTATGAGCATGGTTCATTTCTGTAATGAGAGAAAGTTTTTTCAAGTGTAAATCATTCTCAGACTTCATGTGGTTGTAGCACAATATTCGTAATATAATATGTATTCATGCATAATTTCATCTTAGGTAGATTATTAGCTCATAGTTTAGTAATCGTTGGATCAATACTTCATTCTTAAATCATTTATCTAGTGTGATTTATTATTTTCCTTTTTATGTTTCAACAACTTAACCACCATGCATTATACATTGCCAACGTGATCATTATGTCAACCATGTTCTTTTATTCTAGAGATTACTCCCCTTTTATAGGTATTTGGGTGGCCACATCTTTAATTTTTTTGACCTGAATTCACCATTTATGCCATTCCTAAATACCTAGTGCACGGAAATTGATAATTTGTAACATCCCACTCAAGTTGATATCATGAAAATAGAGTCAAATAAATTTTTGGACGAGGTCATATTTTGTAGTTTTAAATTCTAGAATTCTTCAATTCCTCAATAATATAATACGCCAAAGAAGTCGTAACAACATCTTTACCTCCAAAAAAATGATCTTTATATCACAAAGCTAATTAGTTTTTCTTTGGTACTTTTTTTGTTGGCCTATCGTTTTAAAACATACTCAAGTTTAAGCACGTGAATCAATCTCATGGGAATGGATTTGAGACAATCTTAACAATTCTAGAGATTTTGTACACACTTTGCGGCCATGGAAAGGCACCTTCAAAAACATACAGAGGGGAAACACAAAGACCCCAAAGCTTATCTTGATAGTTGTTTGATGTAGGTTTGATTGAAGTCTCTTGACAATTCTTTTGGATTTGACCCTATATTAAATTTTTTGATACCATATGGTCTTCTTAGAGGACGTGTTTGAGCATCCAACCTAGACGGGGTAGAAAACATCTTCCACCAAAGCATAAAAACTTCCTCTTTAACTAAATTTCTTCATTTAATATCCTATTACATATACATTGAATTAACATATGTATATTCATGGTTCCTCAATAAACCATTAAGGAATCCTAACATTCTTTAACGACAACAAATAAATATGACATTAGCATGTTCTAAGCTTCAAATTTTAACTTCACCTTTATGGAGAACGTTTTTTTTTTAAAACCCGTAATGGAAATGCTACATAGGTGGATTGGTCCATAAGCATTACTGTTTGAACTTTTTCCTTACTACCATTGGTAACGAACGTCCTTAGCCTACCCTGGAATTTAGCTCCTAAGCTTCCATTACATAAATGTTTATTTTGTTCTATATTTAATCGTTAAGAAACAATACTACTTAGTGTATCTTTAGCCCTCCCTTATATCAACATTAGTAATTCTGTAATATGCTCCACAATCATGATCAATTGAATTATAGAGTGGTTCTGGTATGGTCTTTTAACCTTATTGTCAAGGCTTATGTGTCAGATTTTTAGTAAACATGATTTAGTAGATGAAAACGGAACTAACCATAACATGCAACCTATACTAATTTCCTTACCTACATAAATGATCTTAATTAAACTCTACTATCATGATCATCCATCATTATTATAGGTCTTGTTTCTATCATGCATAACTAATTGCTTAATTAAATACAAATCTTAGATCAGGCATTATACACATAACCTATCTCATAGACACACTAGGTACCGTCAGCAACCTGATGATATTCAAGTCAATTTCACAGGATATGTTAGAGACCCATATATACATAACTAAAAGGATGTTCCATCAATTCCTTATACTGCATGCAATAGCATCTAATTTCATTATGCATGACATAGACCATGGTGAACCTTTGATAATACTATGGGAGACATTCATCCATAATTATTCCACATGCATCAAAACTTGCAAAATGCTAAAGCATGCTACTCTTTGCTACCACTGCAAAGATAATCTTAATAACTTTGAAATGCATATGAGAGCACACGACAATGACATGCATTATTGAATCTTTCATTTTATATAAAAGAGGAAATTATGTAATTCATATATCTGAATTGTACGATTTAACATCCTAATAATTTTGTTCGTACACAAACCCATGTAATTCATTCAAACCTTCTCATGGTGAGGAAACCTAAGCAATCATCTCATAGAAAAATTGGAACGATAATGGAGACTCAATAAAATCTTCTCATAAAAAACCTGGAACTATAACACATAGAGAGAGAGAGAGAGAGAGGGAGATAGAGAGTAAGAATCATCATACAAACATCCCACACATCTGACACCAACTAAAACCTCTCTTGGAGGGAGGAGCACCATCACCCCACCATGAATAACCTTCGATTCCCCTCGATCGGAAGATCTCGCCAAGGATCAACTGCCCTAAATTGATCAATCACTGGGTATCTAATACCATGTTTCATGATTTAGTTACCACTATCAACGTCCTGCTTTTATGGATTTTGCATTTTCCTAGGTCTTTTTCACAAAAGATCATATTTATCTCCCAGGAGGCTTTTCCTCATAAAATTTTTCCTTTATTTCCCATGAAGCTTTTATGTCTGATGGATCTTTATCTCCCATCCATTCAATGGATATCAAATACATCCAAGCTTATCTAGAATGTCATATAGAATATTATCATGAAATATTCATCTCTATTCCCGTTCCCCATGGGATTTGGAAAGAATCACCTCTCTCTTGGTGCTCCACCCTCTAAGTGATTTATTTTATTAATTTATTAATAACACATTTTCTTTTCATGTTATATATCACCTAGCTTTCCTCATCTTAGGTTTAGAATTGTTTAAGAGGCAAAGGAGGGTATCACAGCTAGCTTCTCTCAACTTAGGTTTACAATCATTTAAAACACAAGGGAGGATATCAAACCTAGCTTTAAATCGGCTTAGGTTTACAATAATTTAGCACACAAGGGAGGATATCACACCTAGTTGTAACTCGGCTTAGGTTGGCAATAATATAGTACACAAGGGAGGGGTGTTAAAAAACTAATGAAACACACATAATACAATTTCAAGTTAACAAAAAGAAAACACCCAAATATGAAAATGCAACATTAAATAAGGAATCCCACACTATAAAAACTAAAACATACAGTACATATACAAAGTCAAATTTATGGTATGAAATTAATTACAATCACAATTTAGTACAACGAACATATAATTACAATTTCAAGCCACACACCATACAAATATTCATAAATAAACACACACACACACACATATGTTATTTCAAATAGAGAGAGATACTAAGTACAAGTTCAAACAAACACACAATATACAAATTGGACTAAACACACAACATACAATTTCAAATAACTAATTGCACATGATAAAATTTCAAGTCAATAAAGAAAACAATCAAATATCCTTATGTAGCTTTAAAAACACATAGATACACACACACACACACAGTATAGAAATTAAAATCTACATTATGTTTACCCATTCAAATTCATAATTCAATACAACAAACACATGATCACAATTCCAAATTACATATAAATATTCATAAATAAACATTGATACAAGCATTCACATATATATGGTATTTTAATTAAATAAACATAAAAAATACTAGTCCAAATAAACAAACGCACTATATAAAATTTGGTGTCGAAATAGAAAAGAAAATAATCATTATTAGGACCACCCACATATATATATGAAATTTCAAAAAAGAAAACACACAATTCAACTAAACACGCTTAATTTCAAGTAACATGGTATAGAATCAATTCACTATATCAACATAAATACATAAATACATTAAATTATATATGTATACCCTTATCTAATTATATAAAATATAAATAATACAAAATAAAAAGCTTTAAAAATCACTAAAAAAAAACCAGAAAAAAGAAAAACCAATATGAATGATCTGTTAAGTATAATTGTATTTGGTGTTTTTCAATGCATGGTGAAAGATTGTATAATTTGTATTTTTGTAAAAAAAGAATAGTTTTTTTTTTTTTTAATGCAAGTGTGTTATGAGTTAGATGCAAATGTGATAAGTGTTATAATATGAATGGATGATCAATGAAGTGTAATATGACATGCTTCAAATATAAATGTTGTAAAGTAAATGTATCTTTGAAAAAATATGTTTTGATGGGTATGAGTTTAAAGAAAAGTAATTAACAAAAACAAAGATAACTACACTACTGAAAGAAAAATGGTGCCCCATCCTTCTTGAGAACTGGGAAGGAGTTTAACCCTTTCCATAAAAAATATTTTTTAATAATTGTGTGCATAATTCTCTTATAGTTTGAGACAAGAAAAGAATAATATATAACTACATCAATATTTACTCTCAGAAAAAACTCTTTCAGCAAAACTAGGAGGTGAAATCCCTCCTGTAAATAAGTTTGCATTCAATACCACATAAACATTAGAGAAAAATGTATATTCTTAATAAGATATAATGAAAATTATCAATTTGTCTTGAAGATTATCAATTTGTCTTTTATATAAAAATAATAAATCTTTCTATCACATATTTAAGTAATGAAAACAAATAGGAATCCACTTTCGAAAATGTATATTTTTACACCCAAAAGGGAAAAACCCAGGGATTAAACGAAGAAAGAACACAATACACAGCAAGTCATGTTCAAAACAAATAATGGGTTAAACTAATAAAGAAGAGGTTATACTAGAAAACCACAAAATAAACTAATACGCAATAGATTAAACCCAAATACAGAGCTATCAAAAGTCATTAAAAATATAGTGATGCTTGAATTCATAGGGGATAACTTCTTGAAGGAATGATGGAAAAATTATATGTAATAAAAATTATTGCGGATGATTGAAAAAATAAAGAAAAAATTAAATTTAATTCAAATTATTGAGGAGGAAGGAGAGCCTTAAATTCAATAGAATTTGCTAAAGCACCATGTTTCAACTAATCAAAAGGAGAGATATAGGGCCATCTCTATATACCTAGAATTGGGATTGGATTTCACGTTCAACAAGCTAATTGGAATGCCTTGAACAACAACAACGTCAACCACCTCTTTCCTTCCATATTTCATTCGTTTTCCTGCAACATCAACTCTTCATTCACTCCAATAATTTACAATGCACCAAACAAAAATACAAAGTTATGAAATGGAATTAATCATAGTATTCAACTTTCTTTATTCCCCATTACTCTTTTAAGCACTTCCATGTATATCTATCCTGCATGACGACCACATCCCTAGAATTTCTCATCCAAATTTTTAATCCAATAATCATACACTACAATTTGTTCATTTATCAAGTTCGAATATGAACATGGTCTACCATTTAAAGTATTTTAAACCATTTTTACCTCATGGATCATGCTATAGAGTCCTTGTGCCCTCCTAAGATAATTTAACGAAAACTTAACTTCTAGGGAACATATAAAGAAATAAAAAATTTACCTTCTACATAATTTACAACACTCAATAATTAGGAAAAATAGAACAGTGACTGATTTTCCATTTATACTTACGGAAATTAATTAACACGTGAATTGTAGTTATTTCGTGTATTACTCTTAACTCTACCACAAAATGTAGCGAGCCCGAATAGTGTATAAAGTGAACAACTATCACAAAATTTATTGGATGCATCCTATCTCTTAGTTCATTGAAGGAGATCATTCCATAGATGCACATCATCAAACATTACGAACATTGCATTGTGAGTGGAGAAAATTTCATGTCCCCAGATACACTAGATTGTATTGCTAATTTGACCAAAACATTTCGCTATTTCTTTTTCATTGGGTGTTTAGACAATTAAGTTAATTTTTAATTTACTTTGATTAGCATCCTTCCTCAATTCATCATTTAAATTGGTCAAGCTATGTCTTTCATAATTCAATGATTAAAAAAATCCTCAACAGAACAAATTTTCTAATCTTCCAAACCAAGTACAATAATTTTAACCTAATTACAAGTGGATTTTTGGTCAACCTCCTTCCTCAATTCATTATTTAAATCTAAATAAGGCAAGCAACATCTTTGGCAATTAACATTAGAAAACCCTCAATCCTCTTCATCCAAACATAGTACAATAATTTTGAAGAAGGCTTTAAAAGAGGGGTGGAAGGCTAGCATATGTGGTGATTATGTAATTGAAGATGCTTTTCCTATCTCCTATATGACGCACCAGAATGGCTTTAGGAAAAAATCGTTGGTCACCCCTCTCAAAATTAATCCATAAATTGCCATTATTTCTGGTTGTGACTAAGAGTGAAGACAATAGTTATGAAATCAAGGAGACTTGGCAAGAATTTATAGTCAAGTGAGCCAGTATACCTTAAACCATAGTTGAAACACCAAACAAAAAAATCATGCAAATTTCCTCATAATAGCAAGCCATCATAAAATAAGGCTATGCGATAGTCATCATTGTGATCATAGCCAACATTTTCCCTAAGACTCTTATGGATTATGAGTCTCTAGACATGGGTTAGCCTTGCCCATTAGGATGTCAGATTTTCAACAACACCCTGCTCTCCTCTTTCGAGATATAAATTGTTGCAACGGTGGCCTCACGTACGTTTCTCGGCCTCCCTTACTAAATGACTGGAACACCTTGCGATAGCTCCCTCTATGGAAGAACTCAAAGGAAATCTAAAGCAAAATACATCCAATACAATTTTAGCACAGAAGAGGATGAAATTTGATACCAACGTATGGGTAGGAGGAGTATTTATATCAAAGAACTACTAATCGAACAAACATTGTGTAACGTCCATGCAAGGAGAAATTAACACAGGAGAAGATAAGATGAGCAAGATTTTCCCCGTGTGACTTTTCTATGTGCAAGTAAGGATACGTTTTCATTTTCTTGCTACAAGTCTGGTAGCTTCACTCGCTTGCCTACATAAGGGATAGTTGTCCTTGACCTAAAGAACACCTCGTGTTCTTATTACTTTTTCACCTAGAAAGAAACTCATAATTTCATAAGACCTTTACAAGTATTAGGATTACCTCAGGTGAATAAGGTTATTGTTTTCAAAATGGAATGCAATTTCAATGCTTTAAGGTATTAAAGGCACTCTTTATCCTTATTTGAGTAGTGAGAGATAATAATTCGATACTTGGCCATGGAATGTCCAACCCAGTCCCTTTTTCTCAGATAAGGTGGATACTCACATTGTTCTCCCTGAAACCAAGAAAGGATAACCATTATCCTACACCAAATTCCTTTCAAACGGCTCTAAATCAATGGATAGGTCCAAAAAAAGGCATTATTGGGGACTAAAAGGGAAACAACAACCCTTAATGGGATTTTATCCAACAACCGAGTTGGGAGGGTGTCTCTTTAGCTTTAAATCTACTAATAAAATGAACTACTTCCAAAAGCTACCAAAATCCAACGTCATCACTCATAGTAAACTATTATAGGGTCGATGTAGACACACACAATCACTTAACTCATTATCGCTTAAAAGAAAGCAGGTGGAAGTGATTTCATCCATATTGTGATTCTATTACCCAGAAATTGGATTTGATGTATTTGGAATGTTTTTATTTGTATTTAGTAGCAAAGGAACCTCTGGCTTCATTAATAAACTATTTTGATAGTTTATTTTAGTATCATTCATTGTCTCGATATTTTTTTCGTGGTCATTTATCTCTAGCACTTCTAACTACCTTTGTAGCTTTAGAGAATGCTCATTTCGTGTTTAAGAAATACCCTTGAGGCTAAGGTTCTCTAAAATTGAGAAGTAATCATTGCGGATAAAAAACAATCATCATTTCAAATACATTAACAAGAAGGTTTACAACACCTAGCCATCGATATTCGTACCATTTATATGGTAGATTGGGTCTTGACTTCCCTGTTGACGATCCTTAGAAATCAAAACTTGAAATCACAATATTTTCTTCATGCCTATTCGTGGTTCTAGCATTGAACTAGATTTCCAAGGATTTAAACATATGGGCATTCTTGACTTGGTAGTAAAGATCCGAGCATCTAAAGTGGCATCACCAGAACACCACATTTCTTGCGGTGCGCCTTTCACACTACACTTTTGTAGGGCTTCTCAGCACTTGAGCCAATGACCATGAATGCATCTTGCACTCATTAAGATAATTGAGGATATTATGTTAAGCAAAGAATATAGGTAGGTCATATTAATCACATTAAGTAGTCAATTCACATTAGGTGATGGCAAGATTTGGAAATTCTTTCATGGATGTGGCTTGGCAACATTCACTCCCTACAAACCTATTAAAACTTCCTCTAAAATTTCAGTTTGATTTCAACTATAAATTATGATTTTATACTTACGTCAGGACCATGTATTTGCATAAATATTGAAAGTTACAATTGTTCATCAACCTAATGTACGGTTCAATCAGTCATACTTTCTTATAAAATATCAAAGTTCATTGCAAGTTAGTAGTAGCAGTTATTGGGGTTTTATTTGTAAAGATATATTAACAAATTTCTAAAAGAAATTGAATCGATTGTCTTTAATTTTTGAACATCCCAACTTACCATGATTCCCCTTTCTACTTTGTTTGTAAGAAAAATTTCAATATTTTAGTTATGTAGAGTATTGTAACTTACTCTTTTAAATGCTCACATATTTCACTTCTTGGCCATGTTTATGTCTGTAGAGACACTTTAGGTCCCTAAAGAATTCTTTGTGTGAACAATATAGTAGCTCCCAATATAATTTTCTTATTTTTGCTTCGTAAGAAATAGAGACGAATTTATGATTTTTACAAAACCTTTACTTTTTGGAAACTTATTAATTGTACATATATTAATGTCTATAGACTTATGCTATAAGTCTCCTCATTTTAACAATCTTATTATGTCTAAAACTAATGAAATTAAAGCATGAGTATGTAGACTAGGTTATATGCATACACAAGGAATATGTTGGGCTAGAGTATATGTGTAATGGGGTATATCCTATTACTATGCACAAGGTGGGGCAAAATCTAGCCTTTAGCCTTGCATATGTCTGTCATAGTTTTTTTTTCTTTTTTTTCTTTTGTTCCTTCACTAAATTTAACTTGGATTAAATATGCAAATAGTTTTCATATTCATTCATATATAATCATCCCATAGACAAGGTTAATACCCATAATTCTACACATACTTACATCACATCATAGTGGAAGGCATCAATCATGATCATTCAAGATCATACAATCAAGTTCCGTTCCTCTCAAAATTTAACAGAAAGATTAATGGAATCATTATCATAAATACACAATAGTTAACTTCTTGATATAACATGTCCGTAGTCCTATTGGTGTATCCTATGCAATACTAACGATAGTGAATAAATAGTTAAGATGACCTTCAGTAGATGCAATTCATAGTGCAAAGGGCCTAGCATGGATAACGTGAACTACTAGCTCTATGATGGCAACCTTAAAACATAATTATTCATCCTACCTAGTTGTTCCATGCATCATTATTCAATTATCTTTCTACACAAAGATCACACATGTAGCTATACACATATGTTGAGAGAATTCAACAATATACAAGGTAAGGAAAAACATACAACAAATCCCATGCAATGGAATTCTAGAAGAGAAATTGAAATAATGTCACATGGAAAACCGAGCACTGCCACCCAACTTAGAATTGCCTGCTTCGAGTTCACCCCTGAGCTAAGAGTTCTTTTCATTGATCAATTGCCTCATGTTGATCTCTTCCGTGGGTATGTAATACCCTCTTTCATGATACGCTTTCCATTAGTGTCGTCCTACTCTTATGGATCTTTTTATCCATTTTCCTATCTTGGTGTCTCGCTATTCTAAGTGATTAATTATTTTATTTATTTCATAAAGTATTTACTTTTCTTGTTACACGATAGACCTACTTTTTCTCAGCTTAGGTTAGCAAAGTTTTACATACAAGGGAGGGGTGTTACATATATGCAATTTTAAATAACATAGAAAATACAAATTTAAATAAGAAAACATACAATTTTTAATTTTGAAATATGAAACACAAATACAAATTCAAATAGAAAAACACATAATATATATTTCCAAGTTGTAAGGAACCTCCTTATCCTGCTTTGTAATTTAGCTGCTAAGCTCCCATTCTGTAAAGTTTCTTTATTTTTTTTATATTTAATCGTTAAGATGCAACACTAGCAAGGGTATCTTTAGCCTGCCCTTAGACCATCATTAGTAATTCTATAACAGACTCCACAATCATTCTCAATTTAACAATAGAATGGTTCTAGTATCGTCTTTTAACCTTATTGTCAAGGCTTATGTCTGAGATTTCTAGTAAACATGATTTAGTAGATGAAGATGGAACTAACCATAACATGCAACCTATAATAATTTCCTTACCTACATCAATGATATTAATTAAACTCTACTATCATGATCATCCATCATTATTATAGGTCGTGTTTCCATCATGCATAATGAATTAGTTAATTAAATACAAATTTTAGATCATGCATTATATAGCTAACGTATCTCATACACGCTCTAGGTACTGTCAGAAACCTGGTGATATTCAAGTCAATTTCATTGGATATCTTACAAACCCATATATCCATAACTAAAAATATGTACCATCAATTCCTTATACTTGATGCAGGAGCATCTAATTTCATTTTGCATGACATAGACCATGGTGAACCCTTGATAACACTATGGGAGACACTCCTCCATAATTGTTCCAGATGCATGAACATATATAAAACACTAAAGCATGCTACTTTTTCTTACAACTGCAAAGATAACCTTAATAATGTCGATATGCATATGAGAGCACATGACAGTTATATTCATTATTGAATCCATCATTTCTATAAACGAGGAAATTAAGAAATACATATATCTGAATTGTTGGATTTAACATCCTAATGATTTTATTAGTACACAAACCCATGTAATTCATTCAAACATTCTCATGGTGAGGAAACTAGAAACCATCTCATATAAAAACTGGAACAATAATAGAGACTTAAGGAGGAGGGTGGTGAGGAGTTGGAGGTGAGGAGGAGGAGGATATGAAGGAGGAGGAGGGGTGGGGGGGACGAGGAGGATGAGGGGGTGGAGGCAGAGGCAAAGGAGGGTGTGAGGAGTAGGACGTCGAGGAGGAGGAGGGGGAAAGGAGGAGGAGGGGTCAGAGGATGAGTAGGAGCAGGGGAGGAGTAGGAGGGGGAGTGGCAGGAGGAGAGGGATGAGGAGGAGGAGAACGAGGGGAGGAGGTAGAGTCAAAGTTTGAGTAGGGGCGAGGAGGAGGAGGAGGAGTGGGTGGATGCGGAGGAGGTAGGGAGGAGGATGAGGAGGAGGAGGAGGAGGGGAGGGAAGGGGGTTGGGTGGAGTAGGACAAGGAAGGGGGTGACAAGGATGAGGAGGTAGATGATGAGGTTTGGGAGGAGTGGGAGGAGGAGGGATGTAAGAGGAGGAGGAGGAGGAAGGGGGAGGAGGCAGAGGGGTTTGTGGTGGAGGCGGAGGTAAAGGAGGGGGAGAGGAGGTGAAGGGGGGTAGTGGTGGGGTGGAGGTATTTGAAGGGGGGATGAGGAGGAGTGGTTGGAGAATGAGGGAGGGAGGAGGGCGGGGAGAAGCAGAGGAGGAGGAGGAGGGCAAGGTTAGAGGTGGAGGAGGCAGAGGTAGAGGCAGAGGAGGGGGGAGGAGGAGGAGTAAATAAAAAAGAACCAAGCATTGGTTTTCCACTCCCATTATGTATTTACACTAAATTTAATTTTGGTGTCAGGCCCATTGACATTTGTATTATAGTCATAATTTATTGATGTCTTTTCCAACATGAATACAATGTGATGTACTACATTTGTGCATTTCCTTCACCACTTCTGACCCTAGTTCCTTCTAGATTGGTATATAATTTGTGCCTCTTATCTACTTTAGTTATAATTATTAAGATGTCTATTTCCTCAAAGAAACTTTTATGTTCCAAAATATGCATGTTCAATTAATTACACATATTTCTATTAAATATATGAATAATAACTTAGTATGATTTAGTTCCCTACAATAGTGCATATTTGGAGCATTTTCTTACTAAGGGTGAATCAAAAGACTCATCCAAAACCATATCAAAGACAAATTCCATCATTACATCTAGATGCACCAATCATCACAATAATAAAATTACATAGTCTCGTACTTCATACCAAGACCTGTCTTCTACGAGTAAAATTTTTAGAATTTGTTTTAGGATGGAACCCACTTAATCAACCATAAATTTACTTATGTCCATTTATATACTTTTATTTGAAATATTTCTTGGTGTTAACCATGATCTATGGAAATTGCACTTGTGATTTTATCTTTTATGTTTTCCATTTACCTCATAAGAGTTCAACATTTCTTCCCTTAAGATCTCTCATAAGTATCATCTACATTCTAGTTAAGCTATGTCCTTGCATACGAATCATTGACTCATAATTTTAATTTTAATATGAGTAAAGTAATATGGTGATAGTATGGTAGAAGAGACCTATTGGTACAAAATTAAACATAGTATTCAACTTTCTTTATTCCCCATTACTCTTTTCAACACTTCCATGTTTATTTATCCTACATGATGACCACATCCCTAGAATTTCTCATCCAAAATTTTTAATCCAATAATCATACCCTACAATGTGTTCATTTATCGAGTTCGAATATGAACAAGGTCTATCATTTAAAGTATTTTAAACCATTTTTACCTCATGGCTCATGGTATAGAGTCCTTGTGCCCTCCTAAGAGAATTTAACAACACCTTAAGTTTTGGGGAACAAATAAAGAAATAAAAATTTTACCTAATAAGAGTTCAACATTTCTTGCCTTAAAATCTCTCATAAGTATCATCTGCATTCTAGTTAAGGTATGTCCTTGCACAACAATCATTGACTCATAATTTTAATTTTAATATGAGTAAAGTAATATGGTGATAGTATGGCAGAAGAGACCTATTGGTACAAAATTAAACATATTATTCAACTTTCTTTATTCCCCATTACTCTTTTCCACACTCCCATGTCTATTTATCCTACATGATGACCACATCCCTAGAATTTCTCATGTGAATTTTTAATCCAATAATCATACGCCACAATGTGTTCATTTATCGAGTTTGAATATGAACAAGGTCTATCATTTAAAGTATTTTAAACCATTTTTACCTCATGGATCATGGTATGGAGTCCTTGTGCCCTCCTAAGAGAATTTAACAACAACTTATGTTTTGGGGAACAAATAAGAAATAAAAATTTTACCTTCTACATAATTTACAACACTTAATAACTAGGAAAAATAGAACAGTGAACAATTTTCCATTTATACTTATGGAAATTGATTAACACATGAATTGTTATTATTTCATGTATTACTCTTAACTCTACCAAAAAATGTAGACAAACCAGATAGTGTATTAAGTAAACAACTGTCACAAAATTTATTGGATGCATCCTATCTCCTAGCTCATTGAAGGAGATCATTCCATAGATGCACATCATCAAACATTACAAACATTCCGTTGTGAGTGGAGAAAATTTCATGTCTTCAGATACACAGGATTGTATTGCTAATTTAACCAAAACATTTCACTATTTCTTTTTCTTTGGGTGTTTAGACAATTAAGTTAATTTTTAATTTACTTCAGTTAGCCTCCTTCCTCAATTCATTATTTAAATTGGTCGGGCTATGTCTTTCTGAATTCAATGAATTAAAGAAATTCCTCAACAGAACAAATTTTCCAATCGTCCAAACTAGGTACAATAATTTTAACCTAATTAGAAATGGATTTTAGTCAACCTACTTCCTCAATTCATTATTTAAATTTAAATAGGGCAAGCAACATCTTCGACAATTAACATTAGAAAACCCTCAATCCTCTTCACCCAAACCTAGTACAATAATTTTGAAGCAGAGTTTAAAAGAGGGATGGAAGGCTAGCATATGTGGTGATTATCTAATTACAGATGCTTTTCCTATCTCCCATATGATGCACCAGAATGGCTTCAGGAAAAAATCATTGGTCACCGCTCTCAAATTAATCCATAAATTGCCATTGTTTCTGGTTGTGACTAAGAATGAAGAGAATAGATATGAAATCAAGGAGAATTGGAAAGAATTACAGTGAAGTGAGCCAATATACCTTAAACCATACTTGAAACACCAAACAGAAAAATCATGCAAATTTCCTCATATGAGCAAGCCATTATAAAAGAAGTCTATCCGAGAGTCATCATTGTGATCATTGCCTACATTTTCCCTGAGACTCTTATGGAATTTGAGTCTCCACACATGGCTTAGCCTTTCCCATTAGGATGCTATATTTTCAACAACACCCCACTCCCCTCTTTCGAGATATAATTTTTTGCAACAGTGGCCTCAGGGACATTTCTCGGCCTCCCTTACTAAACGACTGCAACACCTTGTGATATCTCCCTCCATGGAAGAATTCAAAGTAAATCTAAAGAAAAATTCATCCAATACAGTTTTAGCACTGAAGACGATGAAATTTGATACCAACGTGTGGGTAGGAGGAGTATTTATATCGAAGAACTGCTAATCGAACAAACATTGTGTAACCTCCCAGTGTGACTTGTCTATGTGCAAGTAAGGACAAGTGTTATCCAAATTACATAAGAAGACATGATAATAACCACTCACAGCAAGTTGTCATTTGCTTGCTACAAGTCTTGTAGCTTCACTCGCTTTCCTACCTGAGGGATAGTTGTCCTCGACCTAAAGAACAAGTTGTGTTCTTATTACTTTTTCACCCAGAAAGAAACTCATAGTTTCATAAGACCTTTATAAGTATTAGGATTACCTGAGGTGAATAAGGTTTTTGTTTTCAAGATGGAACATAATCTCAATACTTTAAGGTATTAAAGGCATCCTTTATCCTTATTTGAGCAATGAGCGACAAGAATTCGATACTTGGCCATGGAATGTCCAACCAAGTCTCTCTTTCTCAGATAAGGTGGATACTCACATTGTTCTCCCTGAAACCAAGAAAGGATAACCATTATCCTACACCAAATTCCTTTCAAAGCCTCTAGATCAGTGGATAGGGCCAAAGAAAAGGCATTATTGGGGACCGAGAGGAAAACAACAACCCTTAATGCGATTTTATCCAAAAACCTAGTCGGGAAGGTGTCTCTTTAGCTTTAAATCTATCAATAAAATGAAATACTTCCGAAATCTACCAAAATCCAACATCATCACACGTAGTAAAATATTATAGGGTCGGTGTAGACACATAATCACTTAACCCAATATTACTTAAAAGAAAACAGGTGGAAGTGATTTAATCCATGTTGTGATTCTAGTACCCAAAAATTAGATTTTGATGTATTTGGAATGTTTTTATTTGTATTTAGTATCAAAAAAACCTATGGCTTCATTAATAAACTATTTTGATAGTTTATTTTAGTATCATTCATTGTCTCGATATTTTTTTTCGTGGTCATGGTTTATCTCTAACACTTCTAACTACTTTTGTAACTTTAGAGAGTTCTCATTTCCTTTTTAAGAAATAACCCTGAGGATAAGGTTCTCTAAAAATGATAAGCACTCACTGCGGATAAACAAAAATGATCTTTTCAAATACATTAACAAGAAGGTTTACAACACCTAGTCATTGATATTCGTATCATTTATATGGTAGATTGGGTCCCAACTTCCCTGTTGACAATCCTTAGAAATTAAAACTTGAAATCACCATATTTGCTTCATGCCTATTCGTGGTTCTAGCATTGCACTAGATGTCTAAGGATTTAAACATATGGGCATTCTCAACTTGGTAGGAAAGATTCCGAGCATCTAAAATGGCATCACCAAAACGTCACATTTATTATGGTGTGCCTTTCACACTACACTTTTGTAGGGATTCTCAGGGCTTGAGCCAACGACCATGAATGCATATTGTACTCATTAAGATAATTGAGGATATTATGTTAAGCATAGAATATAGTTAATTCATATTAATCGCATTAAGTAGTTGATTCACTTTAGGTGATGGCAAGGAAATTCTTTCATGGATGCGGCTTGACAACATTCACTCCCTACAAACTTATTAAAATTTCCTCTAAAATTTCACTTTGATTTCAATCATAAATTATGATTTTATACTTATGTTAGGACCATGTATTTGCATAAATATTCAAAGTTACAATTGTTCATTAGCCCAATGTATGGTTCAATTAGTCATACTTTCTTGTTCTAAAATATTGAAGTTCATTGCAAGTTAGTAGTAGCAGTTATTGGGCTTTTATTTGCAAAAATATCTTAACAATTTCCTAAAAGAAATTCCATTGATTTTCTTTAATTTTAGAACATCCCAATTTACCATGATTCTCCTTTCTACTTTTTTTGTAAGAAAAATTTCAATATTTGAGTTATCTAGAGTATTGTAACTTACTCTTTTAAACGCTCACATATTTTACTTCTTGGCCATGTTTATCTCTCTAGAGACACTTTAGGTCCCTAAAGACTTCCTTGTGTGAACAATATAGTAGGTTCCAATATAATTTAATTAATTTTTTTTGGGAAGAAATAGAGAAGAATTTATGATTTTTACAAAACCTTTACTTTTTGGAAACTTATTAATTGTACATATATTAATGTCTATAGACTTATGTTATAAGTCTCATCATTTTAACAATCTTATTATGTCTAAAACTAATGAAATTAAAGCTTGAGTGTGTAGAGTAAGTTATATGCATACACAAGGAATATGTTGGGCTAGAGTATATGTGTAATAGGGTAGACCCTATTTTATGCACAAGGTGGGGCAAAATCTAGCCTTTCCCTCTGCATATGTCTGTCATAGTTTTTTTCTTTTTTCCTTTCTTTCTTTAGCATAAAGGTGTTATAGGAAGAATGCAAACCACCAAGCTTATTGAACTTCCTAATTTAGGACCTAAATCTCATTCATACCCTATAGAGGTGGGTTGTTTCTTAGACCATAATACTTGAACTTAGAGCTGTCATACCATTTGTCACATACCTCCTTATCCAATATTAAAACCCCATATTTTGTTCCTTCACTAAATTTAGCTTGGCTTAAATATGCAATAGTTGTCATATTCGTTCATATATAATTATCCCATAGACAAGGTTAATACCTGTAATTCTACACATGCATACATCACATCGTAATGAAAGGCATAAATCATGATCATTTAAGATCTTATAGTCGAGTTTCGTTCCTTTGAGGATTTAACACAAGGATTAATGGACTCTTTATCATAAATTCACTGTAGTTAACTTCTCGATATAACATGTCCATAGTCTTGTTGGCATATCTTATGCAATACTCACCACAGTGAATAAATAGTTAAGATGACATTTAGTAGATACAATTCATAGTGCAAAAGGCCTAGCATGGATAAGCTGAACCACTAGCTCTATGGTGGCAACCTTAAAACATAATTATTCATCGTATCTAGTTGTTTCATGCATAATTATTCAATTATCTTTCTACACAAAGATCACACATGTAGCTATAAACATATGTTGAGAGAATTCGACAATATACAAGGTAAGGAAAAACATACAACAAATCCCATGAAATGGAATTCTATAAGAGAAATTGAAATAATGTCACATGGAAAACCGAGCACCACCACCCAACCTAGAACTGCCTGCTTCCAGTTCACCCCCGAGCTGAGAGTTATTTTCCCATGAGGATTTTACTCATCAAAGCTTGCCTTTTCTAGGGCAAGGCTTTTATGCTTTTCCTTAACTTAGCATATTTCTCCAACTAAGTAGTTTAATGGATACTTATCTCCAAATCCATTAATCTCATCTAGATCTGGATCTAGAAGTCTTATGATGAATATTATTGATTCCCATTCACCAATGGGATTTGGCAAGAAACTCCTCTCTTGGTGTCTCACTATTCTAAGTTATTAATTATTTTATTTATTTCATAAATTATTTACTTTTCTTATTACATGTTAGACCTACTTTTTCTTAGCTTAGGTTAGCAAAGTTTTACATACAAGGGAGGGGTGTTACATAAATGCAATTTTAAACAACATAGAAAATACAAATTTAAATAAGCAAACATACAATTTTAAATTTTTAAATATGAAACACAAATACAAATTCAAATAGAAAAACACATAATATATATTTCCAAGTTCTAGCAAATCTCCTTATCCTACCTTGGAATTTAGCAGCTCAGCTCCCATTTTTTAAAGTTTCTTTATCTTTTCTATATTTAATCGTTAAGATGCAATACTAACAAGGGTATCTTTAGCTTGCCTGTAGACCATCATTAGTAATTCTATAACAGACTCCATAATCATTCTCAATTTAAGAATAAAGTGGTTCTGGTATCGTCTTTTAACCTTATTGTTAAGACTTATGTTTGAGATTTCTAGTAAACATGATTTAGTAGATGAAGATGGAACTAACCATAACATGCAACCTATAATAGTTTCCTTACCTACATCAATGATATTAATTAAACTCTACTATCATGATCATCCATCATTATTATAAGTCTTGTTTCCATCATGCATAACAAATTGGTTAATTAAATAGAAATTTTAGATCATGCATTATATAGGTAATGTATCTCATACACACACTAGGTACTATCAGAAACCTGGTGACATTCAAGTCAATTTCATTGGATATCTTAGAGACCCATGTATTTATAACTAAAAATATGTACCATCAATTCCTTATATTGCATGCAGGAGCATCTAATTCCATCATGCACAACGTAGACCATGGTGAACCCTTGATAATACTAAAGGAGACACTCCTCCATAATTGTTCCACATGCATGAACATCTACAAAACACTAAAGCATGCTACTCTTTCTTACCACCGCAAAGATAATCTTAATAATGTCAATATGCATATGAGAGCACACGAAAGTGATGCATTATTGAATCCATCATTTCTATACAAGATGAAATTAAGAAATCCATATATCTGAATTGTTGAATTTAACATCCTAATAATTTTATTAGTACACAAACCCATGTCATTCATTCAAACATTCTCACGCTGAGGAAAATTAAGAAACCATCTCATAGAAAAACTGGAACAATAACATAGGCTTAATAAATATTATCGTAAACAAACCGGAATGATCAGCGAGAGAGGGTAAGAATCATCATACAAACATGCCATACATCTGACACTAACTAACACTAACTAAAACTTTACGTGGAGAGAGGAGCAGCACCACCCAACCATGAATAACCTATGATTCCCGAGAGCCAAAGATCTTGCCAAGGTTCAACTTCCCTCAATTAATCAATGTACTAGGTATTTAATACAATCTTTCTTGATTTAGTTACCCATAATAGTGTTAATACAAAGTCATGTTCTGGAGTTAATAGTTTGCAAGATTGAATTCCCTTCTGAGATAAAACAAACGCAAAATGTAGTATTTAAATGGGAAACATCAATCTAAAGCTTTTCTCGTGATGTTTCTAAAAGCTAAGAAGGCGGAGCTTTGTGGGGTGTGGAATTTTCATGTTGCTTTAGCAGCCGTTTCTTTTACCCATTGTTCGTCCGGCTGGAAAACTGACCGCTTTGCTATACTTTTCTCCGAAAATAAAACTAAAAGCCACTGTGTCCACATCAGCAAGGTTTACATGCCAACAACGGTTATAATTTTACTATATGTACATCTTATATTCAAAAATCCTTATCCGTAAACCATACAGTAAAATTGTTTTTTATTGTTTCTAATTGGTTGCTTTTACCAGCATTATTCTCTAAGAATTTTTTAGGGTAACCCTATATCTATAAGCCAAAAGTAGGCTTTTGGGATTGAACAATTTCATACCGCTCTTGGTCATTGGATAAGGTGGATAAGGTCGATTTCTCCTGGACGTTTCTCATGCAATAAGGATAGCAGGCACTCACAGTTCCATAAACAATAAAAACAGACACTGAAACTGGTATTCATCCCATCCTGAACGTGAACAGAAAATCTGTAACACACTCGAAAAAAATGACTGTGCATGAGGATCAAGCAGCATACGCGTGTATTCAGCCCTAATCCATAGGGAGGAGTAATAGTATGATGAATCACATGTCTCAGCTAATTTTCCTGACCTTTTTCTCCATTGTGAATGTTGAACTGACCATGATATATCTTCTTTAATGGGTTAGTCCATTTCATGGGAATTAGTTGTTGAGTACGGTAATTTAATCACGGTGGTGAGGTCCTCCCTACAATGGATGGATTGGTGGTGGTTACCACCTAATGGGAAATAGGGTGACTGGGTAGACACACAAGTGAACCAACTCTTTTCATATTTCTAGTTGCCATAACCCATCGTGTGCTTTTTCCCACTACGCATTCACCCCACGCAATGTAATATCGACATTATGGATGAGTCCGTTTATGCCATAATTTATGGATGAGTCCGTTTATGTTGATAATTTGTAACGTCCCATTGAAGTCGATATCATGAAAATAGAGTCAAAGAAATTTTCGGAGGAGGTCATATTTTGTAGTTTTAAATTCCAGAATTCTTCAATTCCTCAATAATATAATACGCCAAAGAATCCATAACAACACCTTTACCTCCAAAAAAATGTTCTTTATATGACAAAGCGGATTACATTTCCTCCTGTACTTTTCTTGCTGGCCTATCGTTTTAAAACTTAATAAAGTTTAAGTACATGAATCGATCTCATGGGCATGGATTTGAGACCAGCTTAATAATTCCAGAGATTTATTGCATACTTTGTAGCCATGGAAAGGCACCTTCTAGTGAGGGAAATACAAAGACCCCAAAGCTTATCTTGATAGTTGTTTGATGTAGGATTGACTGAAGTCTCTTGAGAATTCTTTCGGATTTAACCCTATATTAATTTTTTTGATACCATATGGTTTTTTTAGAGGATGTGTTTGAGCATACAACCTAGATGGAGTAGAAAACATCTTCCACCAAAGCATAAAAACTTCCTCCTTAATTAAATTGCTTGATATAATATCCTGTTGCGTATATATTGAATTAACATATGTATATTCATGGTTCCTCAATAAACCATTAAGGAATCCTAACTTTCTTTAACAGCAACAAATAAATATGACATTAACATGTTCTAGGCTTGAAATTTTAACTTCACCTTTACGGAGAACTTTTTTTTTTTTTTAAATCGTAATGGAAATCCTACGGAGGTGGATTGGTCCATAAGAATTAGTGTTTGAACTTTTTGTTTGATACCTTTGGTAATGAACCTCCTTAGCCTACCATAGAATTTACCTCCTAAGCTCCCATTCCACAGATGTTTATTTTGTTCTATATTTAATCGTTAAGAAACAATACCACTTAGTGTATCTTTAGCTCGCCCTTGTATCATCATTAGTAATTCTGTAATAGACACCATAGTCATGATCAATTTAATTATAAAGTGCTTCTGGTATGGTATTTTAACCTTATTGTCAAGGCTTATGTGTCAGATTTCTAGTAAACATGATTTAGTAGATGACTTTTAGTAAACATGATTTAGTAGATGAAAAAGAAACTAACCATAACATGCAACCTATACTAATTTCCTTACCTACATAGATTTCTTAATTAAACTGTACTATCATGATCATCCATCATTATTATAGGTCTTGTTTCCATCATGCATAATGAATTGCTTAATTAAATGTAAATCTTAGATCGGGCATTATACAGGTAACCTATCTCATAGACACACTAGGTACCATTAGCAACCTGATGATATTCAAGTCAATTTCATAGGATATCTTACGGACCCATATATGCATAACTATATGGATGTTCCATTAATTCCTTATACTGCATGCAAGAGCATCTAATTTCATTATGTATGACATAGACCATGGTGAACCTTTGATAATACTATGGGAGACATTCCTCCATAATTATTCCACATGCATGAAAACTTGCAAAACACTAAAGCATGCTACTCTTTGCTACAACTGTAAAGATAATCTTAATAACTTCGAAATGCATATGAGAGCACACGACAGTTACATGCATTATTGAATCATTCATTTTCTATGAAAGAGGAAATTATGTAATTCATATATCTTAATTGTAGTATTTAGCATCCTAATAATTTTGTTAGTACACAAACCCATGTCATTCATTCAAACATTCTCATGGTGAGGAAACTTAGGCAATCATCTCATAGCAAAATTGGAACGATAACAGAGAATTAATAAAATCTTCTCATAACAACCTTGGAACTATAACAGAGAGACAGAGAGAGAGTAAGAATCATCATACGAACATCCCATACATTTGAGACCAACTAAAACCTCTCTTGGAGGGAGGAGCACCATCACCCAACCATGAATCACCTTTTACTCCCTTCGAGTCGAAGATCTTGCCAAGAATCAACTGCCCTCAATTGATCAATCACTGGGTATTTAATGCCCTCTTTCATGATTTAGCTACCACTATCGACATCCTGCTTTTATGGATTTTTCCATTTTCCTATGTCTTTTTCGCAAAATCTCATATTTATATCCCAGGAGGATTTTCCTCATAAAATCTTGCCTTTATTTCCCATGAAGCTTTTATGTCTCATGGATCTTTATCTCCCATCCATACAATGTATATCCAATCCATCCAAACTTATCTAGAATGTCATATAGAAGCTTATCATGAAAGATTCATCTCTATTCCTGTTCCTCATGGGATTTGGAAAGAATCTCCTGTCTCTTGGTGCTCCACCCTCTATGTGATTTATTTTATTAATTTATTAATAACAAATTTTCTTTTCATAGTAGATATCACCTAGCTTTCCTCATCTTAGGTTTAGAATAGTTTAACCCACAAAGGAGGGTATCACACCTAGATTCCCTCAACTTAGGTTTACAGTCATTTAAAAGACAAGGGAGGATATCAAACCTAGCTTTAACTCAGCTTAGGTTTACAATAATTTAGCACACAAGGGGGGATATCACACCTAGTTGTAACTCGTCTTAGGTTTGCAATAATTTAGTACACAAGGGAGGGGTGTTAAAAAACTATGGAAACACACATAATACAATTTCAAGTGAATATAAAAACAAACACCCAAATATGAAAATGCAACATTAAATAAGCAATCACACACTATAAAAGCTAAAACATACAGTACAAGTTAAAACAAACAAACAATATACAAATTGGACTAAACACAAAACATGCAATTTCAGATAACTAATTGCACATGATAAAATTTCAAGTCAATAAAAGAAAATGCTGAAATATTCTTATGTAGCTTTAAAAACACACACGCACACACACAATATACAAATTAAAATATACATTATGTTTACCCATTCAAATTCATAATTCATCACAATAAACACATGATTAAAATTCCAAATTACATACAAATATTCATAAATAAACATGGATACAAGCATTCACATATATATGGGATTTTAATTAAATAAACATACAAAATACTAGACCAAATAAGCAAACACACTATATAAAATTTGGTCTCAAAATACAAAAGAAAATAATCATTATTAGGACCACCCACATATAGATATGAAATTTCAAAAAAGAAAACACACAATTCAACTAAACACACACAAATTCAAAGTAACATGGTATAGTATCAATTCAATATATGAACGTAAATACATAAATACATTAAATTATATATGTATACCATTATCTAATTATATAAAATATAAATAATACAATATAAAAAGCTTTAAAAATCAACTAAAATGAAAACCAAAAAAAAAAAAAAAACCAATATGAATGGTCTGTTAAGTATAATTATGTTTAGTGTTTTTCAATGCATGATGAAAGATTGTATAATTTATATTTTTGCAAAAAAAAATTATATAGATTTTTTTTTTTAAATATAAGTGTGTTATGAATTAGATGAGAATGGGATAAGTGTTATAATATGAATGCATGACCATTGAAGTGTAATATGACATGCCTCAAATATAAATGTTGTAAAGTAAATGTATCTTTAAAAAAATATGTTTTGACGGGTATGAGTTTAAAGAAAAGTAATCAACACAAACAAAGATAACTAAACTACTGAGAGAAAAATGGTGCCCCATCCTTCTTGAGAATTAGGAAGGAGTTTAACCCTTTCCATAAAAAATATTTTTATTAATAATTGTGTGCATAATTCTCTTATAGTATTTTGAGAGAAGGAAAGAATAATATATAACTATATCAATATTTACTCTAAAAAAAACCCTTTCACCAAAACTAGGAGGTGAAATCCCTCCTGTAAATAAATTTGCATTTAATACCACATAAATATTAGAGAAAAACATATATTTTTAATAAGATATAATGAAAATTATCAATTTGTCTTGAAGATTATCAATTTGTCTTTTATATAAAAATAATAAATCTTTCTATCACATATTTAAATAATGAAAACAAATAGGAATCCACTTTCGAAAATGTATATTTTTACACCCAAAAGGGAAAAACATACAGATTAAACAAAGAAAGAACACAATACAACGCAAGTCATGTTAGAAAAAAGTATTGGGTTAGACTAATAAAGAAGAGGTTATACTTCAAAACCACAAAATAAACTAATACACAATAGATTAAACCAAAATACAGAGTTATCAGAAGTCATTAAAAATCTAGTGATGCTTGAATTCATAGGGGATAAATTATTGAAGGAGTGACAGAAAAACTATCTCTAATAAAAATTATTGAGGATGATTGAAAAAATAAAGAAAAATTTAAATTTAATACAAATTATTGGGGAGGAAGGAGAGCCTTAAATTCAATAAAATTGGCTAAAGCATGATGTTTCAACTAATCAAAAGTAGAGATACAGTGCCATCTCTATATACCTAGAATTGGGATTCGATTTCACGTTCAACAAGCTAATTGGAATGCCTTGAACAACAACAATGTAAACCACCTCTTTCCTTCCATATTTCATTCATTTTCATGCATCGTCAACACTTCATTCACTCCAATAATTTACACTGCACCAAACCAAAATACAAAGTTATGAAATGGAATTAATTCTTACAGCAAGGCAGAGATGAACAAAAACACTGAAGTTAAATAGAATCTAATTCACACCATTTTTTAGAGATAATTGATTTCTTTGAGCCCAAAAAGTCGGTAAAAAACTCATCTTTCCTCCTCTTCCCTTCTCTTTTCAGCCTCCTCCTCTATCCCACACAACCATCACTGACTCAAACACAAACTCAACATAGACATACCCAAACTCTAACCACACATATAGCCAAACACACAAGAATAATCACAATTGATATGGACAAAGGGTAATGAAGATGTTGGAAAAATGATAAGACTTAATATAGGGATTTCGCACTTCTCTTCAATGGCTACAAGAGTTTTACCACCACTAATTCCTTCGAGATTCCATGCTCTCTCTTCAATTGAGATTCCATGCTTTTTCAAATTTCAATCAAATCCACGCCTATTTGAAAATTTCAGTGGATGTTTTTTTTGGTCTATGTTTGATGGATGCTTCTGTTTGTTTCAATTTTTTATTGGTTCTTTCCATTAATGCTTGATTTTTTCCCCTTCAAACAAACATCTTTCCAACACACATATTTCCAATAAGGCTTCAATTCATGCTTTTACCATTTTTTATTTATTCCATTTCGTTAGTCACATTATTATGGATTTGACATTTAGAATTTGGTGTGGATTTAATTTTAATTTTAATATTTTATTTATTCTTGAGTATGCTTGAAACAGGGTGTTCAAAGCGCTCAAGAGTTTGTCTAACATATCCTATTATTTTATTTATTTTTTATTTTATCTAATATTTATATAAATTTGTTGGATATTAATATCATTTTTCTTTCTAAATTGCAAAGGAATATGTATGTAGTGTAGCATCTTGAAAAATTTGCAAAATGGTTTTTAAGAAGCTTTAAAAGAGGTAAGTGAAAATATGTGTGTCCTAATCTTTACAATGAAAGGCAAGGTCTTTGATATTGGTAGGAATTAGTGTAGAAATATAAACAAAATGGCTAGTAAACTAAGATGAACATTAGAACACTTACCTCGTGATATATTTCACATTACCATGACTAAAAAAAATCATGAAGATCTCAAAACTCTACCCACGATGAAAATTAATTATGAAGGTGGAATGCAGACATCAAAATTCTAACTGACATGAAAATTACTTATGAAGTTGATAGCTCAGAGATTGTCAATAATGCGAAAGCTAAAATTTAAGACAATAAATTGCTCCAAATCATCAAAGGTTGACCTTCACTAGGCATGATCATGAAGCTGATAGAAGCGTAGTTGATTATAATATTTGGAACAATGTACCCTTCTTCTTGTCCTTCATATCCCAAGTAATATGTAGGTCTTTGTGAAGTTGTTGACTTGTGAGACTATTATAGTTGACGTTAAGAGCTCTGATGTAAATGCTAAAACTCAAGATAAGGAAGGAGTTTTGCTATATTATCAAATGTTGATCATCATTGGGAAAAGAAATCTTAGGATAGGACATTTAAAGTTTTATTCTAAAGAAATTGACTCTCCCCCTTGTTCTTTTCCTATGTGGTGGTATACAAAATTTTCTCACTAACCTGAACTTGAGTGTTAGAAATAATTTATGATAACAATGAAATTATTTTAGATGAGGATGGAATTCCTCCATATTTAGAGTTTGATCTTTATTGATAAGTAAGGACAACTCCTATAAGTAAGGGAAATACTATCACCTTAAAAATGGTACAAAACCTACATTTAATGAGGTTGGCACCATTTTCACAAATAGTAATAGCAATGATGCTAAAGAGAAGCATAATCATCTTATTAATGCATATGATATCGGATCTGGTTCATATTCTGTCCATTTTCATTTTCTACTTATTTTAAGAGGTCAATAGTTTTCACTGCCATTATTCAATTTGGTTGATTGATCCTTTTCCTTTTCCATTCAAAATATTTTCTCATATGAATCGCTTATTATGGTTCGCTTGTATCTCCACCTATATTCTCATTATGCGGAGTTGTCTAATTGTTGTAATCATTTGGATGCTTTTTGTCCTTTTGTGTCTTCCATAAATTTTTTCTATCGATTATTAGAGTACGATTGTTGTCCAGTTTACTTAACTAGGAAATAAATTTCATAAGTTCTTTTAGAAATGTAATTAAATATTGTCTATGAAACCTAATGTAGTTGGATTTGAGATTTAGTGGCATCAGAGGCACTTGGGTGGTGGAAGTTCTTTTAACCAATTTGTGTCAACTACAAGTCTATATATTTTTATTAAAAATTTAAAGAAAAAAACAATAAAACAAAAAAATGTTATAAAATGAATTATGATTATTATAAAAAAATAAAAATAAAAATTCCTCTTCGGGCCCTTGGGTAGGCTCAATTTGATTCTCAGAATTGGATTAAGCTTGCCAACGGGCCCACAACCCTCGACTAGCAAAGGTGCACGTAGCTTTGCCTACACAATGCCATGCCTTGCTGAGCCCCTAGGCAGGGCTCCATCACTGCTCCGCTAGCCCCGAGTCATGGCACCTTCAGCCGCTGGCCAGCGCTCCATCTGATTCATAACATCAGATGAGCCCCTCACTTGATTCTCGGAATCGAGTTGAGCCCGCCAAGAAGCCCAAAAAATGATTTTTTTATTTTTTAAATATATATACTTTTATAGTGATTTTTTTCTTTTATATATAATATAATTTTTTTCACATTGACATGGTTTCTTTTTATTATAATATTTTTTTAATTATTTTTATTTTTAGGTTTTTATTGTTTTTTCTAATTCTATGTTAATTTT